>CAUYON010096901.1:0-14026 GCA_963573935.1 Arctocebus calabarensis
TATACAGAGTCTCACTTTATCACCCTGGGTAGAGTGCCGTGGCGTCACACTGCTCACAGCAACCTCCAGCTCTTGGGCTTAAGCGATTCTCTTGCCTCAGCCTCCCGAGTGGCTGGGACTACAGGCGCCCGCCACAGCGCCTGGCTATTTTTTTGTTTTGCAGTTCGGCCGAGGCCGGGCTTGAACCGCCACCTTCGGTATATGGGGCCTGCGCCCTGCTCGCTGAGCCACAGGAGCCACCCTAGAGTGGGATCTTTTTGAGGGCATGGAGACTCTAGGTAGCAGAGACTCCAGGAAATACTTCATAGAAGTGATGCTTGAGAAGTTCCTCCTAATAAAGGCCAGCCCCAGGCACAGGCTCTGGATGAGCATCTCTGGCATCCAAAGGAACTTTACTCCGTCCATTACCTGCTCCCCCATCCCACCCTCCCCCCACACACCTTGTATTGCTTTGCTACTGTGGAACAATCATGACATCCAGTATGTGGAAGTGGTCAAAGGAGTGCTTGCAACAATAAGCAAGAGGCAAAACCAAGTGCTTCCTCCCTGATGCTCCATTTTTTCCCCTGCACAGAAAGGCCTGGATGACGGTCAGGTGAAGGAGTGCAGGGGGCAGGGCGGGTAGGCAGGTCTGAGTCCCTCCTGCCTCTTCGGGCACCAGTGGGGGCAGTTGTGGGAAGGTACAGAATCAAGTGTGCTCAGGCTGGTCTTCAGTGAACTCTGGACTTAAGCCCCCCACAGTGCCAGGATTATAGGTAATAAAAGTGCTTTAGGTCCCAAATAAGGATACCTCTATATGGAGGGCCAGGCAAGGAATGCAGTTCTGTATAATATATAAATAGGGCTTGCAAGGCTGCTGAGCCCTATGCTGCAACCCCTCCAGAAAACTGTAAGGCAGTGGCTCCTGCCAAGTCTGCTATGAGGAGGACAGCTTTCTCCCAGGAGGCCTGCTGGGCAAACTTATAATTGCCTATGGTTGAATCTCAAAGGTCACACATAGAATTTTGGACTGGAGCCAGATTCCCCAGCTATTCCTACTTTTCTGCTGTCTTTTAGTTATGCTTTTTGAAAGAGAGAACTATATACAAATTACATTCCTACCTCCTACCACATCCAAAAAAAGTACTCTTGCTAAAATCACTAGTGGTTTCTCCATGTTACCAAACCCAAAGATCACATTATTATGCTTCTCCTTGTACATCTCTCAGAAGCATCTAATACTGTTCAATACACATATCCATGTCGGCATACCCACCCTGAATTCATTTTCAACACTTCATACCTTTTCCTCAAGTCTTCTGTCATAAAACATTATTCAGGCTTTCTGTATTTTCTCAGAAAAATGACTCCTCGAGTCACCCTGGTAGGTGTATGTCCGCTCTCTAGCCTGCTGTGGTTACAGCTCCTCCAGGCTCAGTCCTGGGTCTCGGCTTCTATTGTACACTCCCCCTTTTCCATCTCACCTGCACACACAGCATTAACAGCAACTGACATGTGGAAAAAAGTATGTCATTCATCTGCTCCAGATCCATCTGTTTATCCAGATGTCTACGCGGCATCTCTATCTGGAGATCTCAAAAAACAAAACCCTACAGGTCCAAAACTGAATTTTGGAGTATCTTCTTCATGTAAATTCCAACTGACCTTTTCCAGTATAACCTATTTCAGAAGAGGATTGTTATCATTCATCCTACTACGCAAGCCAAAAATCTAGGAACCAATCACTTTACTGCTTCCCCTTCTCCCTACAGAGAGCATCTATCATTAAGTCCTATTGACTCTATGCCTTAAGTGACAAAAACTACCTCTATTCATATCAACTGCCAACACCCTGGTCCAATTACCAAGACCTCTAGCCTAGTCTTTCTCAATTCCCTCATAATTATTTTCTTCTCTTCCAGTGTTTTTCACTCCCACTTCCCTTCCACAAAACAGCCAGGCTAATTATGTAAAAATGGATAACATTCTGAAGCTGAAAACTCTTCAATGCCTTTCCACTGAAGCCATCACAAATTGCCCCCCATTACCTTACTTATTCATTCAGTGACTATTCCTGCACCCTATCTCTGAGCCAGACTGTGCTGGGTACCATAGCTACAACTATGAACAACAGAGACTGGTTACCCATGGCATTTAAAGACAAGAATAAGACTATCACACAGATATATAGTTAGTGATCATTAATTACCAGTAGTTGAATTAGCTGATTAATAAATTTACTATCTAGTAAGAAGTAAAATAATATAGGGACTTATAAAGATAAAAGGAATAGAAGATGTAGTTCAGAAGCCTAAGAAATCCTTCCTTTATTTTATCCCATTGTTGTGCCACACAGCCTTCTAATTTCAAATAGAATATCTTAGCACAACATAATTTCTTCACAAAAATAAAAAATAAAAATGAGTTTCTGAATGTTACATTTGTTAGCCAATTCATGAAATCCGTTTATCAATTATGAGTTAATTGTCTTTGACTGCAACCTAAGAAATGAGTCCAGAGAAAATAAACATGCTTAAAACTATTAGCCTTTCAGCAAGTACAGTGCTCAAAAAGTTGATGACACAGGAAATATCATCAATAAGTCAAATTAAAGGAAAAGACAAATGATTCGGAGTGGTTTTCCTTGATTCTTCATGGGTCCACAGACGTTAGAGATACTGCTCAGTTATTTATTTGAGGAGTCAATGCTAAATTGAAGTAATTTAAGAATTACGCTTTATGACAGTCTGCACAGAACATAAGAAAACACTAACTCAGTACAACCTAATGTGGCATCTGGTAAGATAAGTTACATATCATGGTAGCTAATAATTATGGACAGAGCAAAAGAGGTTTAGTTGGACAAATTTCCAAAGCTTGCAAAATATAAGTCTATGCAAAAATTTAAAATCTGCTGTTATTCACCAGATTATTCATCAGCAAATGCTTTGTAAAATTACTTCAATGTACAATGTGGTTCTGAATTAGTAGTGTCAACAGTGAACCTCATTCGATCTCTTGTGGACTGTCTATTGTTGGATCTGTGAAATTTTGAAAGAAATAAAAGATGAATATCCTGATTGCCCTAAAACATAGCAGTTTGATGGCTTAACAATGGTGAAGTCTTACTGTGATATTTCACATTCTGTTGTCTACCAAGGGTGATAAAGTGAGACTCTGTCTCCTAAAAAAAAAAGTTTTTTCTCATTCAGAAAATTTTCAGTCTTGATCCTTGCCTCAGCCTCCCTAGTAGCTGGGACTACAGGTGCCTGCCACAACACCCGGCTATTTTTTTGTTGTTGTTGCAGTTTGGCTGGGATCGGGTTCAAACCAGCCACCCTTGGCATATGGAGCCGGTGCCTACCCACTGAGTCACAGGCGTCGCCCAAGAGAAAAACATCCTTAATAACTTTTATACTCAAACACTTTTAGCTTTTAACTATAGATATAATAATGTTTCTTAATGAATTCATTAAGAAACATTATTACAATTACAAGGCAAAACAGCGCTTATATGCAAAATTTATACCACAGTAAAGTCATTTCACAAACAACTGAAGTCATTTGAATCACTAAGTAATGTCAAGCTACCTCACATATGTTCCAAGCCTCAAGAGTTAAAACAAGCAGCGAGATATCCATTCCCACATCCATGTCAAGGAGTATCTTTTCTGAGCTCAAACCACAATTCTAGCAGTGTTTTTCTGATCTGAATGCAAGTACAAAAAAAATTTCCATATTCCCAAATACACTCAAACTGTGGAACTGAGGGGTTCTACTTCAACTGGAAGTGATTAATCTAGACTATAACAACAAAAAGACAAATATCAAGATTAGTATCTAATGGAATTTTATGAATGCCTTCCAAAGAAGGAACATGCTCTTGAATTATAACGAGATTTGGCAGTACCTGTATGAAGATATTGCCAAAGATGAAATATTAAAATTTCATTACAGGTCACCATTAATAGATTAACATTTATAATCAATTTTGATAACAGGAAACATTAACTTAACAACCAAATTAAAAGAAGTGCTATCTTTCCCAAAAGGAATTACATTTTTTTCATTCATATACCTAAATAAAAGTATGCTCAATAATAATCATACTTTGAATTTTATTAATAAAAAACTATGGATATTTATTTCCTCTCATTATTTCAACATTCACAGGAGATCTCTTAGCCCACAAAACCTAAAATACATATTCTCTGGCTTTCACTGAAAAAGTTTAATGATTTCTGGTCTAAATTATTTAAATTCTACTATATTCAAGCTATATATCCATATGGAGTTATTTTGACTTTGAAAAACATAGGAACAGGTGGCCAGAGACGAAAGAAGATTTGTTGCTTTCTTCTTACTTTGACAGTTTCATGACAAATCAGTAAGATAAATATTGATAGCATTTGAAAACCCATATAATGATAGATATAAATTAAGAAAGGAAAATGTAATAAAACACAAAGAGTGAAATCAGGAAGTTGAGAACTTCACCTACTTCTCTCAACTAGGTTTATTCTATGAAAAAAGGTAATAATTTTATTCTTTTCAGATCATAAAAATATTGGATAAAAGTTATTACCCCAAAAAGAAAAATACTAAAGTGTAAGACCAATGAGACAAATTTTGTCTTCCACAACATCAATTTAACCCTTTACAAAATGGAAGTCGAAGAAAAGAGGAGTAACATGAGAAAAAGAGAAATGTTAATTATTCTATCCAAAGACTAGCCTTGGCATAATCAGAAAGAAACATTTCAACACACTGGAGGAAAAAAATGTTTTTTTATTCATTAATTAAAGATAATTTAGCATAACATTGAATAATCAGTTTTACAGGCATTGAATTTTTATAGAATAGGTCTATATAAAATCATAAACACAATTTCAGCACTTCATCTCCTTAAAATCCATAGTTCCAAACATTAAAAGATATGGTTTAAGTCTCATGCACTATAAAGGATATCATTTGTCTCTTGTAGAATGAGTAAACACAATTCTTAAAATATATACACAATGTAAAATGGTTTCAGCTTTCAAATTGTTAAGGCTGAGAAAGCATTCTGAATGTTCTAAATGTTAAATTATTTTACAGGGTTCACACTATATTTCTGCTAAGATTTTTATCATTTAAATATATATAGTATCATCATAAAAGCAGCAACACTATGTACTTCATGAAGTGGTACAAAAACAAAGTGAAGAACCACACATCCTCTTTTGCCTGAGATAGATCTGGTTTAATTCTGATATCCTGGCAGAATTATAAATGGCATCTCCTTTCACAAATGTCAAAGTTAGACAATATATTAAATGATCACTCTTTATATAAAGGATTACCAAACTTAGGCATATCATAAAAGCATTAAATACCAAGTAAACATAGCCAAACTCAAATACCACATAAAGAAAGACAGAGAGCAAAAAAGAGAGAGAGAAAATGAGAGAGACTGAGAGAGGAAGAGAAAGATGAAACACAGAAAGAGCAGAAGAGAATGAATGGAAGTCGGATAAGATAGAGTGAAAAGATGGACTATTAAGAAATGGCTATGCTTTATTCTCACCCAATTCCAAATATTTTCCCTCCAAGATTATTATCACCTTTTAACTCAAAGATGGTAGACTTTGGGTAATACTTGTCCATTATGATGATGCCTACCAATGTAATTAATCACACCAATAAAAGACTGACATTTTTATAATGGCTCTCAATAGATCAGATCAATATAATACATGTTATGAATAATGCCCAGAGTTCATATTATATGAAACAGTCCTCAGTGCTAACACTCGGTTGAAAAGCAACAGTGACAGGAAGGGTAATAATTTATCCATAAATACTCAAGTTCCATTTTTATGGTACAACAGAACAAAATATGACTGTTTACAAAGAAAAATGAAAACAGACTTACAGAACCTTAAATTTTGAATCCATACACAATAATTAAAAGACATTTAGCTTAAAACTCCACAAGAATATAAATATGGGTATGTGTGTGTATGTGTATATATATATACTATAAAGAACGTTATGAAAGGAAAATACATATTACTTACACTGAGGATAGATATGATTTACTACTTGGACCATTTAATATTAAATAGAACATACAGGTTTTAATTACATTAACCCTCTAATAATAAAAACTAGTAAAAAGTTTCCGGATTAATAGGTTCTATATTAACACATTAAAATTGTGTTGATGCAATTTAGTTTATTACTAAATATAAAGAGAAGTATTATGACGATGGGGATTAAAAACCTGCACATTAATTTCTTATTAATTTAAGAAGATAGGCTCGGGGCCTATACCTCAAGCAGCTAAGTTGCCAGCCACATACACCAGAGCTGGTGGGTTTGAATCCAGCCCAGGCCTGCCAAACAACAATGACAACTACAACGAAAAAATAGCTGGGTGTTGTGGCAGGTGTCTGTAGTCCCAGCTACTTGGGAAGCTGAGGCAAGAGAATCGCTTAAGCCCAGGAATTGGAGGTTGCTGTGAGCTATGATGCCACAGCACTCTACCGGAGGGGGGGAGGGGGGAGACACAGCTTGAGGCTCTGTCTCAAAAAAAAAAATATATATATATATGTAAAGATAAAAACACAAAAATATAAATATAGATTGTTTTTTGCTTTCAACAACTAGTATAGCAATATAAGTGAATATCCTGGTCTTATATACACTAAAATATTATTAAAGGGGTCCAATGTTTCCAACATATTCTCATTTGGTTCAGGAAAAAATACACTTATAAATAAGTAGAAGGGGAGAAAAGAAAAAATAATAATTTTTTTAAAGGTTGGAAAGTGTAAACAACTAGTGAATTTAAGTGACGTGTATATGGGATTTTCTTGTACTGCTCCTAAAACATCTATACAAGTTTGGATTTCTATCAAAGTAGTACCAAAATCAGGCATAATACCTCATGCCTATTATCTCAGCACTTTTGAGAGGCCGAGGTAGGAGGATCACTTGAAGATAGAAACTCAAAATGAGCAACATGGCAAGACTCCATTTCTAGTAAAAAAAGAAGAAAAGATAAGAAAAAAAAAAAGACAGTGGACTATGGCAGTGCGCATCTGGAGTTCCCACTGCTCAGAAGGCTGAGCCTCAGGAAGTTGAGCCCAAGAGTTTGAAGTTACCACTGCACCTCTAGCCTAAGTGACAGAAAGACCCTGTCTCAAAAACAAAACAAAATAAAATAAAAGTTACCAAAAACAGAAAGTTAATTCTATTAAATTAACCAAAAGTTTCAGTTTTTACTAACTAAAATAATCTGTTTGCAATTTTCTATTTCTTGAAAAACAGTATAATCTTTCTTTCACTCAGTTACTACTATACTAAAATCAATCAAATTAATTCTGGAAAAAACAATACTGGTCTTAAATAAATTTTTGAAAAATATAAGATTAAAAACTTCTACACAAAGAATAAACTCCAAGAGAAAAGATGCAAATAAAATGACTATCATAATCTTTTGTTTTTTATTTGCAAGTATAAATCTGAAGAAAAACAAAAGCCTGGAACATAGCATCTGTCATATCAGAATATAAAAAGATGATCCTGGCACGAAATGAAAAAGCTCTAATTCATTTGCAAATCAAGCCTGCCGGTTTCATTTCAAGCTGGCGGTAACTGTCAAGAGTTAACAAGATAATCACTTTCAATCCTGCCTTCAATGGTACATTACACTGTTATTCCATTCAATAAGGCCGTTCTTTGGGGCACTAGATGAATGGTTTTCATTTCTAACTCACACAAAAAGTTGTGCGGGGGAAAAATCCACGGGGCTTAAGAAAGAAATCCCTTTATGGGCATTTATCTGCCGGTACTTGCTTTTAGGCAAAATGAGATATTTTGAAACATCAGTGTCCATTCACTTCCTCTATTCCTTTAGGCCCTTAATCTGTTTTAAAAAAATGGCATATGAGAAAAGTGCAAAACCAGTTTCATTTTTAAAACTATCAATGCACACTAACAAAAATTCTCTATTAAAATGATTCTATTCAAATATAACACTATTACACCAAAAAAACCCTACTATTACCCAACCTCCTCCTTGTGGTCATTCATGTGACATTCTCAAAACACTCACATATACTATTTTGTGTGAAACGCAGGTACTTAAAATTTCATATTTAACTCTTGTTGTACATGTACAAATAGTGATTTATATGTCAAGAAAGGATAATTTTTTAAAACTCTTTCCAGATCATTCCTAGTTCAATGAAAATGAATTTTAGCAAAGTGCATCTTTATAAGGTATTTATCAAAAAGCATTATGAAAGTTTTTACTATTTCATGGTTAAATTAGTCTTCTAAACAAATGTAGCTAAGGTATCTGTATTAATCATTTTTTGCAGAAAATATTGACACTCCATGTTCAAAAGGAAACAAATACATTTTTCTTTATACAAAGAAATACACTAAGTACAAAGACTTAAATGTTTCAACTAGTAATAGACAATTAGGTCATGTTTAAAACATAGTCTATCAGAGAAAACATAAAAATCTCTTCCCTGTTCATGCTGTCCAATATTCGTCAAAATCCATCCAATGCCCAAGTGTAAATTTATAAGAACCATTTGTGTATGAATTACAACTTATTATTCAAGTCTATTTAACAACAGCAACAATTAATCTTTCCCCACCTACTCCCTCAATTCAGGGAATAACATTGCTATATATTTCTTATGTAAGTCACAATCTCTACCAAGACTTTTAATCTTTTTATAATACCTTAATTACGTATAAGAGGTAAATGTGGATTTTTTTTAACTCCTAATACAAATGTTTAAAGTTCCTGTAAAATCATTACTCTAAAGAAATTACTTTGTTACCAAAAGCTTAAAAAAGTTAGAACATTCAAGTTTATGACTACAAAGACTGTACATTTAAATTTAAAATTCAAAGATATCAAGAATTCATATAAAATATGAGAATAATCCTTTTATAAAAGAAGGATGCCGTCTCACTAGATACCTTTCTGCCGCAATGTCAGTTCTCCCAATTTCTCTAAGTTCAAGTCTGGTATAACTTAATTTATCTTCAAAAAGATGAGAACTATCTATATACTTATAATAAAATAGAAAAGATGGAATGGGAACATAACTCAGAAAATTTTACATTATCAGATAGACTTGCTCATTAACATTTAAATTTAACATCTAAACCCTGTCACTGTGAACAAATTATGATGAATATGTATGTTTTACAAAGTTCTTATAAAATTTAACCTATATCAGAAAGCTAGGACATTTAAAGCATAAATGTCTTAAAATCAATTCACTGTATTTTTTAAAAGCTTGTGGGATATTCAAAAATGACAATAATTGAGCGAATCTTATGTTTTGAAATTTTAAACCCTTAGTAATAAACATGTTAGAAATATCAAGTCAAACAGTGAGTATTGTGGTATGCCCAATAAATTATGACTAAAACAAAAGATTACAATATGTAATTTAAAAACAATCCTTGACAACACTAGAAATGACTAAGGAATCCTGCAAACATAAAGCTTCCTGCAAACATAAAGCTACCTGCACAGGGCAGTTCTTAGACTCACCACAATGTCAGTCCTCGCAGGGTGGGGGGAGCAGGGTTACCCTATCATTGTAGGACTTTGCCCTGTGTTGGGTTCCAAGATCATGGTTATCTCAGGAGGTAAAAAATGTTTGATCTTTCAGCTTGAAGTTGTACTGCTACAGTCTTTTGCCCTCATTAGACTCTGGGGTTAGATGTAAGCAAACACAGCAGTGAAGACAGCAGGGTAGTGTAGAGGGGGCTCCGAGATATCAACCACTGGAACAGCAAAAAAGAGGGTTTGAGGACCAGCCAAAAGCTTTCTGTAGAGTGCTATAAGATTCTAACCAACAATCTTGTGATCCTAATTACGTATGCAGTCACCCATAACCACTACTTACATTGACACCTACCGATAAAATCTTCTATTTACACGAATACAATTTTAATATTACAGGGATGCGTACTTGCAATGTAAAGATTTCCTTTTGAAATGAAATAGTTTGATCCTTGACAATCCTTAAATATAATATGTGAAGATTATTCCAGTAAATAAACTTCTTTCTCTTAAAAAAAAAAAAGATTATTCCAAAAAGCCTATTTCTAATGAATGTAAACTGTACTTTACATATCTCAATGAAATAAAAATGCAATAGAATATACAAATTATGTTTACCATATAATATAAAAATATTTTTGACCTTAGCAAAAGGTCCCATTTGAATTTTTGAACACTTGACGATGAACTGATTTGTACAAAATAAGTTCCCTTCAACATCTTCAGTTTAAAAGAAGCTTTCCATAAATTACATTAGAAGCTAAGAAATGTTTTCTTGTTCTTCTTCTGACATCACCAAGATATCAAAAAAAAAAAAAATCAAAAGACAGAAACTCCTTAAGAATGAGTGAAATAAGGAATCTCTCTAATGAAAATACTAGAAAGCACATTATGGGGGAAAATAACTTCATTGCCACATGAGTAAAGTAAAAATGTAATTAGTGTATACATTTAAAATGCTTCCGAATTTTGGAAATAAGGTAAAACTTTGAGAGTTTATGCTATAAAAAGACATTCCACCCTAATAATTGATAATTAAAACCAAAACCATGTGTATATACACAATGTTTTTTAACCTACTGGCATAGTAAAACCTTAAGATTATAATCTCTTTTGAGTTTATTATGGGGGTATGAACAGTCTCAGACAATGCTGTAATTTGAGTGTAAGAGAATATATTTTCAATTTCTAAAACAATGGAGAAAATCTACTATGATTAATAAAATGTTCAAGAATTTCATGCATTTATAAACTATCTACAACAGACACATAAATTTAATGTTTAGTATAAAAATTCCCCCATGTCACAGTGTCTTTGTTTTAAAGATCTTGTGTTACAGCAATTTTTAAATTAAAAATAAGACTAATAGTGAAAGACGAATAGCAGAGCAAAACCTCTGACAGAGGCCAAACCGTAAAACAAAAAAAAATAGCCAGGCGTGTGCGGGTGCCTGTAGTCCCAGCTCCTCAGGAGGCTGAGGCAAGAGAATCACCTAAGCCCAGGAATTGGAGGTTGCTGTGAGCTGTGTAATGCCACAGCACACTCTACCAAGGGCGATAAAGTGGGACTCTGTCTCTACCAAAAAAAAAAAAAAAAAAAAAAAAAAAAATATATATATATATATATATATATATAAACAAACTAAATAGAATGGCAGAAATAATTTACAAAAAGATGCAACTGCCCTTAGTTCAAGTAACTTTGGAAAGTTAAAATAAGTTGATGATCAATTGCCTGTGAATAAAGCGTATTGCAGATCAGAGTGTAATTTGTGCACACACTGAACAAATAAATGCTGTGCTTTTTTGGCTTAAAAAAAAATTAATCTACTTAAAGACACTGGACAGAATCTCAAAAGCCACTAAAAATAGTCTAATCTCAAAAATCTTACTTGGAAATAAAAAGAACAATCCTATGGCCATGGCTAAAGAAAAAAAAATGTAAAAACACCACAGCTTTGTGGGCTCAAGATGCCAAGACTGGAGTTCTAGGCTAAGACAACACAAGAAATTTAAAGGAAAAATGTTGACAGCAAGAAAACCATAAAATGATTATGTCCCAAATCTGAATATAAATTATGTGCTGACAGCTAAACTATATGTACTTGGGAAAAATTTTTAGGGAATCTAGCAATAAATAGACAGAGAATAGAGAGAAATTTACCTTGATGTTTTAAAAACTGAGGGAATTGTTTGAACATGTGCCTCACTGCTGCCAGAAAGTTAAAGCAGAATAGGCTTGAAGCGTCCGAGGACACTTTGTAAAGCTTGCAAAGCAGATAAAAATTAAGAAATCAAACACAGAAGTAAGACCGAGTGAACTGTATCTTGACCTAAATTCTTAGCTGACAAAAAAATTATGTAGAAACAGACAAGACCACCCTCACAGAGCCAGTCTAAAAACACAGCCATGGAAAGCCCAAATAGTACAGAAATACCAGATACTATCTATAGTTAGAGAGAGGAAGTTTACAGTTTCAGGTAAGAAAAGTAAAAAACAAAATAAAACTATTAACCCCTCCCCCAAACATAACCAAATCCAGAGTGGCTACAATGTTGGGAGGGGGGTTAAGCTCAAAAATATATGCCAAAAAAAAAAAAGTATAGGTTCTGTGCCTATAGCTCAGCAGCTAGGGTGCCAACCACATACACGAAGGCTAGCAAGGTTAAATCTGGTCAAAGCCTGCCAAACAACAAAGACAACTACAACAACAACAGAAATAGCCAGGTGTTGTGGCAGGCACCACAGTCCCAGCTACTTGAGAGACTGAAGCGAGAAAACTGCTTAAGTCAAAGAGTTTGAAGTTGATGTGAACTGTGTTGCCCCGACACTCTACCCAGGGCAATGGAATAAGACTCTGTCTCAGAAAACAATAGTATATGAAACTATTAATGAACCAAAGATTAGTTTTATCTGATAAATAAATATCAGGAAAAAATAATGTCAATGAATGAATATACAGAGAAAATCTCACCAGAGATATGGAAAGTATATTTTTTAAAAAGGAAGATCTGAAGGTGAAAATAAAATATTAAAATGAAAAATTCACTAAATGGGCTAAAGATAAGAAATAAAATAGGAAAAAAAAGGCAGTGAACTTAATAATAGACGAACATAACCTAGTCAATTTACAGTACAAAAAAAAAAGTAAGGACAATGAACAGGGTTTCAGGAGATCTGTAAAACAGACATTAAAAAGTGAGGACAATTAATGACATGGTGGGGCATGGGGGGAAGGGGAGACCAGACAGAGAAGGAGGGAGTGGGTGAGGGAAAGGAAAAGAAAAAAAGAAAGAAAGAAAGAAAAGAAAATAGTGACTAATTATCACATAAACTGAATTTAATTTTAACCAAAGTACATTACTTAAACATTAATTTTATTTATTTATTTATTTTTTTTTTTTTGAGACAGAGCCTGAAGCTGTCACCCTGGATAGAGTGCCATGGCATCACAGCTCACAGCAACCTCCAATTCCTGGGCTCAAGCAAGGCTCCTGCCTCTGCCTCCCAAGTAGCTGGGACTACAGGCGCCCGCCACAAAGCCCAGCCATTTTTTGGTTGCAGCTGTCATTGTTGTTTGGCGGGCCCGGGCTGGATTCAAACCCGTCAGCTCAAGTGTACGTGGCTGGCACCTTAGCCCGTTGAGCCACAGGCGCCAAGCCTTAAACATTAATTTTTAATTCAACTTGTTAATATGTTGTTTAGGATATTGCATCCTCATTTATAAGTGAAATATGTTTGTAATTTCCCCTTTACAATAATATATTTTCTCCAATTTTAGTATCAGGTATATCCAGATTAAGTAGAATGATTTTAAAGTATTTCTTCTTTTTCTATTGTATATAAGATTTGGCACGATCTGTTTTTTTAAATTATCTTTTACTTTTATTTATAAATATTGGTTGTCTATTTTTTGAGACTTTGGGAAAAAAATAAGAAAAAGTTAATTGATGACTGATGACTCTATACTGAACCTTAGAGTCAAAGCATTCTATAATAGTCACATTCTTATCTGACAATGGGAATGTTACTTTCTTTGCATTATTATTATTATTATTATTATTGCTTATTTTGATATTGCAAAACAATAATAATTTTGATATTTTGATGCAGCAATCATCAGACTTCTTTTCTGAATGTATTTATCTTCGTTCTTTCTTTACGAGGTTTTTGTTTCTAGTCCTTATCTTAAACATTGTTATTGTTATTAAATTTTAAACCTTTTTCTGTGAAGGCAAAAAGTAGAAACCTAATAAACACATGTATATGTAAAAAAAAATTAAAAAATTAAAAATTAAAAAAAAAACCCATTAAGGTAAAAACTGACAAAAAAAAAAAAGAAAAAAGTACATAAACACAAACAGTCCAAGATATGCATGAAGTCCATCAAGAACAAATAAAATATTTAAAAAGCAGTAATATTAAAAGTTCCTAAATTCATTGAAAAACATTGCTTTACA
>CAUYON010096903.1:0-18951 GCA_963573935.1 Arctocebus calabarensis
GTGGCGGGCAACTGTAGTCCCTGCTACTTGGGAGGTGGAGGCAAGAGACTTGCTTGAGCCCAGGAATTGGAGGTTGCTGTGAGCTGTGATGTCACAGCACTCTATCCAGGGTGACAGCTTGAGGCTCTGTCTCAAAAAAAAAAAAAAAATGAAAGAAAAAAATCTGTACATGTTAAGTACAAACGCAACTATCCTTTTTTTTTTTTCACCAAATATCGTTGATACAAGGTTGGTTGAACCCACGAATGCAAAACCTATTGATGTAGAAAGCCGGGTGTATAGACAGAAAGAATAAATCAATTAGTGAATTTTTAGGAATGCTATATGGAAAAGGCATGCATTGATCAAGGAGAAAAACTATATAACCATTAAATTTCGCTCCAGCTTTTTTCATTATTCTCAAATAAATCCAATTTGGGAGTCCTGAAATTAATCTTATTTTCAAATCAGTCTTTAGCTGACATTATCTATTTTGATTTTCTTTTACTCTTTACTCTTTCCATACAACCTGCAGCTGGAAATTCAAAATGCTTATTTGTTTCCCTCCAGTTAGGAAATCTAAGACATAAATATTTTCAAATTGAGACATGGAAATAGCTTATCCTAAACAGACTATTTTCATCAACATAAGTGACTGGTGTTCTCTCCTGTGAATTAAATAATAGCAGGGAAAAGTTCTAGATAAACATAAAGGACTATTACTATCTATTAACTCTTTTACAGCTAGGTCTTGAAGGAATAAGTACATCACTTTCTTTGAAGTTCTATAAATACCCACCTGTACAGACAAAACCCCAATATTTTGTTGATTACCCACTACTTTAGCTTATCTGGAGAACAGGACCATTTAAATTTGACTTGCTCTGACATTACCTTTCTCGTCATAGTAAATAGAGATGTCGCCTGTTGATGTATATACAATTTCATCTACGTCAGCAGCAAGGGCGTTTTTATGATTGTCAGGGAGTGAAGTAACCTTTTCTTTCAATACATGTAGCACCTAAGTTTGGAAAAAGCAAACCACTAGTTCACCAATTCAGTTTTTGAGAACTTTCAAGAAGTGATATTTATCATGTAATAAATTTTTCTATATCTATTTCTAAATTTACTCCCATGTTTACCCATCCTCAAAAGCAAGACTGACAAGTATCTCCTCAAAAGTAAGGCTGAAATGCTGAAATATTCACCTAGAAAATTCCTGTATTCTGTATAATAGCAACTGAAAGACATCATATTTACTTACTTATGCCTTACATAATATGAATCATTCTCCATGCTTTTATATGGCCCAAAGTACCCATAAGGACAGATACATAGATTCTACTTTGGCTGCTGGCACATATCACTCTATTGCAAGAGAATAATGCATCGATTTATTTATTTATTTTTTTATGTAGAGACAGAGTCTCACTTTAACCTCAGTAGAGTGTCATGGCATCACACAGCTCACAGCAACCTCCAACTCCTGGGCTTAGGCAATTCTCTTGCCTCAGTCTCCCAAGTAGCTGAACCCTCTGACTACAGGCACCCGCCACAAGGCCTGGCTATTTTTTATTACAGTTTGGCCAAGGGCTGGGTTTGAACCCACCACTCTTGGTATATGGGGCCAGCACCCTTCTCGCTGAGCCATAGGCGCCGCCCAATGCATTTATTTTTAAAGGAAACTTAAAAGTATGCTTTACCTCTTTGGCCACAAGTTCTTCCAATAGATCAAATTTACATTGTGACAGCAACTTGGATACATGAGCAAAAGCCTTTAAAAAAAAAAAAAGTGGGAACATTGTGGCAATTATTATTTCAAAATCCCGTGCAAAATACCATACAATGCTCATAGTTAAATGGCTAAGTGTAATAGAGACTATTTCATGGTAAAGGTGATAAACAATATCAAATACTAATATATCAACACTAGGAATGACTCTTTCAAAGTTGGCCGACTTCTTACAGAGTCTTCTCATCTACACAGCAGTAATTGAGTTGACTGCTAATTATGCATTCACTCTCAGGACCTGGGAAATGATAGTGGGTGGTGTCCATAGTAGATGCTTCAATAGAAATCCTCTTATATGTCTCCTTTTAAAATAAGTAAACAACTATCCCACTGTTATGATCTGCCCTTAATCAGCATAGATACCAGATGGAAAACAGCATTGTCTACATTGTACTGGGAGTACAATGGAGATCAGGGTTGCAAACTGAACCTCCTTAAGAGAGGTAAGGCAAGTTTGGGGAATGTAGGAGAAAAGATTATGGCTTATGGGTGGGGAACTTATGGCTTTAGGGATCCTTAAGTGTAGCTTTCTGACTGAATCCAAATTTTACAGAACAGATTCTTTTAATTAACACATTAACTGCCAACTGAGTTGTATTTAACCTAGTTTTGAGCTTGCGGCCTTGTGAAGCATACATAATTTACAGGTCTCTTGACCTAATAAAATACTGTGGCCCCAAGGGAAAAAATGTTTTTTTTTTTTTTTTCCCAGTATGGCAGTTAGTGTGTATAGTAAAGGGATTTGTTCTGGAAAGTTTGGATTCAGTTGAGTGGCCACACTTGAGGATCTGGAAGAACACAGGTTCCTTGGATCCCAACTTTGAAACATGAAGTCCCGTTTCAAAGGGCAAGAAACCCCAAATGTCATTCTCTACATTTCTAGCAATGAGAAATGAAACTGTAAATTAAGATCCTGTCTTCAAGGAGTTTTCAGACTACTTGGAGAGAGACAAACTAACAAATTCAAGAATTATGACTAGGGAAAGAACAAAGTGACTCCTTTTTTTGGAGACTGGGTCTATGTTGCCCAAGCAGGAGTGCAGCAGCACAATCATACCCATTGCAGCCCTAAACTCCTGGCTCAAGTGATTCTGCCTCAGCCTTCCCAGTAGCTGGGACTACAAATGTGTACCTAATTTGTTTATTTTTTTGTAGAAACAAGGACTCAGTATGCTGCCAAGACTAGTCTTAAACACTTGGCCTCACACTATCTTCTTATTTTGGCCTCCCAAAGCACTAGTATTATAGGTGTGAGGCACCATGCCCAGCTCTGGGAGTACATAGAAAAGACACCTAATTTAATCAGGGAGGATGAGAGGTTCCCTAAAGTATAAAGTAACATCTAAGCTGAAAGCTGAAGAACTGGCAGAAAGGGAATGCACAGGCTCATCAGACAGAAAATATTGCATAATTGTTATGGGCTGAATGACGCCCTCATTTCTCCAAAAACATTATGAAGGTCTAACCTCCAGTACCTTTAAGATAGGACCTTTAAAGAGACAATTAAGTTAAAATGAAGTCATTAGGGTGGGCCCTAATCTAGTATGACTGGTCTTCTCCTAAGAGAAGGAAATGTGAACACACCAAGAGGCATCAGAGGGATCTGTGCACAAGAAAAACCATGAAGAATGCAGTAAGAAGATGGCTATCTGGAAGCCAAGGATATAGGCCTCAGGAGGAACCTTTCTGCACCCTGATTTTGACTGTTCCCAGTCTGTAGTATGGTGTTATGGCAACCCTAGGAAACTAATACAGTAATAAACTTGAATTTTGAGAAAATGTATGCGCCCAAATGGATTCAAGGACTCTTTGCAAACACTTTAAAGGCATTCAGGGCTCAAAGAGACTATATGTTTTGGTAGGCCTTCATGTGCAGATGGGTTATAATTTGAACAAAAGATATAAAAACTATAGCCATCATGTTGAGATTCAACCATTAGACTCTAGTTTGAGTGGCCACAGATGATCACACCTAAGCAAATTATCCTAAAAGGTAATAACGAACCATTTAGAGGCTGCTCAGGCAAGGCCTTGAATATAAAGATGTGTTCAAGCTTCAGAGGTTTCTAGAAGATAGCCTTTTTTCCCACAGGACAGGTTAAAATGTACAAGATATAATAAATCATACATTGCAGCTACTTGGGAGGCTGAGGCAAGAGAATTGTCTAAGCCCAGGAGTTGGAGGTTGCTGTGAGCTGTGTGATGCCACGACACTCTACTGAGGGCGATAAAGTGAGACTGTCTCTACAAAAAAAAATAATAATAATAAATAAATTTTTTGATGGCAGTAATAAGGAAAGTAAGTCAGGGTCTGAAGAGCTAATATAAGGCTACATAGCATTAAGCCTCCTATTCCTCTGGCTTATGTTATGAATAAAAGGATTGCCTAGCTTGCATTTAACCATCTTCAAACTCCAACTACTCTGGAGGACCAAGAACATTGCAGTTTGACACTATCTATGCATCCTTGAGCTAACCATTTCACCTTTCAGGTGCTTGGTTTCATCACCTGTAAAGAAGGTATGTTTATGTTTTTATGTTCTAGGATTAAAAAATAAAAATCCTAATGGATATGACCTAATTGATATTCACAACCTAAGACAACATTTTATTGCTGGGGGATGAGCCTAAAGAGAAAGGAGAAGTGAAGCTCACAGAGTTAGATAAACTAGCTGATGTTTTTGCATCAAATTATTCCTTAACCCTAGGTTTATGCTCACAAGGGAAGGTACAGTTACATCAGGACAGTAAGAAGGGAGGTTTTGGGGGAAGATCTGGCCAACAAATTTTAGGTATCAAAGAATCTGCTTGATCTGAATTTAATGTTCAGTAACTGCTGGTTTAAGGGAATCATTAAATATTTACCACAAATTACTCCAGGGATCCTTTTTGGAAGTCAGAGTGGTTAACTGCACAAAAACTGACATAGGCAAAGCAAAAGTAAATACAGATTGGCCAATTAAGGGGTGGAAATATTGCTTAAGAGCAAGAGAGAAAAGGTTAAAATACCTAACAACTGGAAGTCTATTAGGATCTAAGAGTGAGCCAAAAAGTGCTCTCTGCTCCTATGTCGAAAGCAATAGAGGGATAGAGGGATAGAGGTCTGATTCCTGCCCATGTTGGGGAGATGATCTCCTTTCCTTGTTGACCATAAATAAGCTGGTACAGTCACATGTGTGTTATAAGGTGGACAAGGTCGTGCCATCAGCAGGTATTGTAGAGAATAGTAGGATCACACTAATTTACCTCTGCATGGACAAAAAATTTTGGCCACTGATGTGAGCAGAGACTTATCCCTTAACTATGATGTGGAGTTAAGTTGCTCTTTGAATTTTCATTTTCTTTTCTTTTTTTTCTGAGACAGAGTATCATTTTGTCTCCCTGGGTAGAGTGCCGCGGCATCGTAGCTCATAGCAACCTCACACTCTTGGGTTTAAGCGATTCTTTTGCCTCAGCCTCCCAAGTAGCTGTGACCACAGGTGCCTGACACAATGCCCGGCTATTTTTAGAGATAAGTTCTCACTCTGTTCTAGAATGAGTGAGCTCACTCTGGTTTAGAACCTGTGAGCTGAGGCAATCCACTCATCTTGGCCTCCCAAGTGTGGGAATTACAGGTGTGAGCCACCATGCCCCACTCTTGATTTTTAATTTTCTTATAAATACATGTATAATCAGGAGTTGTCTCAGGGATGTGGAAAACAGGAGTTAATATTAATACTGATAACATAAAATTGAAAATATTTAACTTACAATTTTTTTATTTTTATTTTTTGACACAGTCTCACTCTGTTGCCCTGGGTAGAGTGCCACGGCATCATCATATCTCACAACAACCTCAATCTCTTGAGCTCAGGCAATCCTCTTGCCTCAGCTCCTGAATAGCTGGGACTATGGGCACCCGCCACAATACCCAGTTAGTTTTCCTATTTTGAGTAGAGATGGGGTCTCGCTCTTGCTCAGGCTGGTCTCAAACTCCCAAGCTTAAGCACTCCCCCTGCCTCAGCCTCCCACAGTGCTAGGATTAAGGGCTGAGCCACTGCCCCCAGCTCATTTACCTTACAATTTACATACTTACAAATAATTATCAGAACAATTTTAAATAAGGAGCAAAAAATATCAATACTAGTTCAGTAGCATTGTTGTAGTAGTAGTACAGTAGTAAAATTTTACAGTATTGGTAAGCAAGTATGAAAAAATGATACACTGATGGTGCAATTTTAAGGTATATGTAGGTGAACTGGAAAATAAATTATGACTATTGTTTATCAATAGTTCTGCAATGTTTGGAAATAACACACTAAAGTCAAAAGAAAGATACAGTTGGCCCTTTACCATAGAAAAAATGGATGTACACACAAAATCTGCAAATGATCTTAGGATCCAAAGTGACCACTGTGTGGCAAGGGTAAGGCAATGTATCATCAGCCGTTAAGACACAAAAACGTGACAGGCAGAGTCAGGGCTGTAAGTCATCAAAGGCTAAGTGTTCTCAATGTACAGGTGCTGCGCACTTACAAGGTACCAGGTAGTCAAAACTAATTCTTTGAAAAGGTAAAAATCTCCAGGTTATTCCTTAAGGAGTATTGGAGTTGAAGAGGAAGAATGTAAAATAGCTGGCAGGAGATGATACCATTGCACTTTGGAAATGTTATCCTATTTATTTTTCAATCTTATCCGCTCATTAATTTATTCACCAAACATTTATGAAATGCCTTTGTTCCAGGCACTATTTTCTCCATTTTGCATATTTGGAAAATCACGCTCAGAAAAGATAAAGTCATATAGCTTTTCAGTGGCCAAAATAGGCTTTGAATCCATTTCTGTCTGATTCAAAACCTACAGAGAGTGAAAAAATGAATTGGGGGACTTCATCTTTGTCTCTAAATGAAACCCTTCTTACTCATGGACCGTGCAAAAACACACCCAGAAGCTAACTACAAGTCACCACTACCCATGTTTGATCACTTGGGTGAAGAAATTTCACCGCTAATAACAGCTGAATGTCTTCTCAGGTCAACCAAGCAAATAAACAAACCTGCTTTGCCCCTTCTGAGAACTCTGCGATGCTGAACTCTTTGTCGAAATAGGCCCAAATAAGGAAGGCGTAAATTCGAGTCCGAACCCAGTTGATGGGGTTGGAGAATCCCAGAATGATCATCTTGGTTTTCTGGCGCTGCTGGGGCGGCTCCTCCGTGCTGTAGCTGCGCTGGGGGCCCACTGGGAAAGAAGCAAGAGCTGCGGGGCGTCCCGTAGGGCTGAACACAGGCCGCAGGAGGCAACGGGCGGGCGGTGCAGAGGCCGCCGTGGCCCGAGTGCTTCGGGGAAACGGGGCCGCTCCCAAGCTGAGGCGGCGGCGGCAAAGGTAGCAAAGCCTGGCCAGTGGCAGCCTCACCTCGTTAGGTGTGGCAGACCAAGCGGCTCCTCCGTGCAGCGACCGAGAGAGAAGCAATTTTGGTAGCAGACGTGAGGCCAGCGCCATCTTCATGACCTTTCACCCCTCCGTGCTCATGGAAAGGAAGTCGATGGGAAACTGCCTCAGAGGTGTGGGAGAAGAGTCTGGAGAGCAAAGCTGGCCTGCTGCTGCCACCTCTGGTGAGTCCGCCTCATCCTGGCGCTTCACGCAGCCCATGCTGAGGCCCTTTGGCTCCCCGCCGCGCGCCGGGAACCCGCCACTCTCGAGTCCTCTGGTCTCACGGACCTTTTCTCCCACGGTCGTGTTCCCGGGAGGATCGCACGCTGACGAACGTGCTGGAGCCGGAGCCGGAAAGAGGGCGGGATTGAGCAAGCATGGCGGGGCAGCGCCTCCTGGTACCCCGGCTGGAGGGTGTTTCGCGGGAGCAGTTCATGCAACACCTCTATCCACAGGTGAGGCCCTAGCGGGAGACCAAACCGGAGGAAGCCGCGGGAGACCCCTCTCTGCCGAAGCGGTTTCTTAAGACCCAAGGTGTGGGGAAGACAGCAAGAGAGGGCGCATGGGGGATGTGGACTGGATCATCTATTAAAAATTCCAGAGGAAACAGGCCTAGGTTTCTGGGGAGGACGATGACCCTGAAGAGCTGAGTGCGAGAGGCATTTTACCTAAGCGCTTTACTCGCTGCGAAGTGTAGCCTTGCAGAGAACACTCGGTTAAAGACATTATGGCAACAGAGGCGGGTCCCCTCCACCCCCGCCCTTTAGCCCTGCCTCCGGGTTTTCTGCCACGTTTCCAAAAGTTTAGTGCAGGATTCGCGGACTCCCCTAATGGTGCGGGCCGCACCTGTCAGTCTACTCTAATTTGGATGCGCTACTTTTAACTCCACTGAGCCAACAGGGAAAGCAGTGGGATTTCCCCAGGACATTTCCTCTGGTCCTGGATTTTAACTAATCTGATTCTAGTTCGGTTGTTGGAGTCTTTTAAATGTGTAATTCGAAGCTTCATTCTTTAAAAGAAAAGTCACAATTTTTTTTTTTTTTTGAGACAGTCTCACTATGTCGCTCTCCGTAGAGTGCTGTGGCGTCACAGCTCACAGCAATCTCCAAGTCTTGGGCTTAAGCAATTCTCTTGCCTCAGCATCCCAAGTAGCTGGGACTACAGGCGCCCGCCACAACGCCCGGCTACTTTTTGGTTGTAGTTCGAACCCCCTAGCTCCGGTGTATGTGGCCGGCCCCCTAGGCGCTTAGCCAGAAAACCCACAATATTAATAGAACAAATAGAAATATTAATAGAACAAAAAGTGTTTTTACTTAAAGTGCTTTGCAGGGGGGTCCTGAGTTAAGAAAAATAGAATAAGGAGCCCAGTAGGTATTTAAAGAAGAAGAAAAAAAAAACTACGTGGTTAAAGTAAGTCTGTTTATGGTAGGAAAAACAAATAAACACACACAGCAACTTTCTTACTTGATACATCCATAGGGTGGTTGGTCATAGAACTATAGTTCTGAGTATTACAGAATTCAGGGATGAAGTCTTGTCTTTTGGTAGTAATTCAAGCCTTCATGTATTTTGGGGACTATTACTAAGTGGTTTATTCTTGCTCTGCCTACCCATAAACACATCTCAGGATGTGTGAGTTGTAAGATGTCTACAGGGCAGTATTGTGAAATTGACATGTGTGGAAATGGTTTATACAGTGGTTCTCAACCTTCCTAATGCCCCAACCCTTTAATACAGTTCCTTATGTTGTGGCGACCCCCAACCATAACATTATTTTCGTTGCTACTTTATGACTGTAATTTTGCTACTGTTATGAAACGTAATGTAAATATCTAACATGCAGGATGTATTTAGGTGATCCCTGTGAAAGGGTCGTTGGACCCCCAAAGGGGTCGCAACCCACAGGTGAGAACCACTGGTTTATAAGATACATAACAAAAGATATTTTGTAATCTAATCCTTCCAAACAAGACATATGTTACAAAGAAAGGATCATTAAGTTTTATAAAGTAGAAAATTACAACTTTCTTTGTAAAGAGAAGTAAAACTAGGAGTAAAACTAGAAATTAATAACAAAATTGGGGGGAAAAAAAAACCCTATCTGGAAACATATAAGGGGGCATAGTCCTAACAGATTTTTTAACATGTGTTAATGACTCCAAAATTTATGCTGTAGACCAGAAGAATAGAATTGAAAGTCCAGAAATCAATTCTCTCTTTCTCTCTCTGTGTATATATGATATATTACATATATGTGTGTCATATATATGTATATATGTAGTATATATAATGTAGTATGTTGTATACACATGAATACCTATAGTATATACAATTTATATACCTGTATATATAAATTTACATTCACAGAAATTTAGCATATAATGAACATGACATTTCAAAAGTCATTTGGGCAAAAGTGACGTTTTGGCATACATTTTACACAAAAATAGACTGTATTTTTTAGAGCAGTTTTAGGTTCACAACAAATTGAGCAAAAGGTACAGAGCTCTCTCCTATACTTTCTGCCCACTCATATGCATAGCCTCCTCCATTATCAGCATGCCCCACCAGAGTGGTACATTTGTTATAATTGATGAACCTACATTTAAACATCATTTTTGCCCAAAGCAAGAGTTTATATTAGGGTACACTTTTGGTATTGTATGTTTTAGTGTTTAGGCACATTTATAATGAAATGTATCTACCATTATGATATCAGAGTTATTTCGCTGCCCTAAAGGTACTGGGACAACAAGATAGTCATTTAGAAAATGATAAAATTAGATTTATGTCTCACAGCACACGGAAGAGTAAATTCTAAGTTAATCAGAAAAATGTAAAGAAATGAAACTATACAAGTACTAGAAGAAAATATGGGTAGATTCCTCATATGTATAATCTAGGTCAGAGTTTTTTAACCTTTTTTATTGCAGCACATTTGAACCTATAGAAAAACTTCCACTGCACAGTTAAATCATGTTGATCAAAAAAAAAGAAGAGTAAAGAAAAGAATATACTTACTGTGCTTTGAACTTTTGTTGAAAATAATTTATTAATGATCTCCTCATTGGCATTATAGTGAAACATTATTTGAGAACCTGCTGTAGACTTTGTTTTTTACAGTAGTACGAGCTAGCATTTGTGAAAGTAAATTCTGAATTCGTTACTTTCTGTGAATTTTGTGATTTTGCAAATGATTAAACATTGAGGATGATGAGAACTAGCTTTTTCATTGTTGGAGAAGGGGGTTATATATATAATACAAATACAATAAAGACTAGAATGAACCTTGAAATATGTATGGTTTATATAGAGCGTTTCCATAAAGTTCATGTGCAGTTTAAAATAGTTGCCCATTAGGGGTGTGTGCGTGTGTGTATGTATATTTGTAGGGTATACATACACCCTCATGTATTTCCTAGCTCTATCCACTGAGAAGGTATAAGTAATAATGCCCCATTAAACATTCTCTGCTAAAGGAAACCAGAGCTTCTTGAAAAAATGACTGATTGCAGGGCTGGAGCAGGGAAAGTATAAGAGGATGGTGGATTGTGTTATTTTCCCATAGAGTAAGGTGGTTCTCAGGTTAGAAAGTCAGAAGAACCAGCTTGAAGGGGCTCTACTGGCCAAATCTGGGCTAATTTGAGCATCAGAATTTTACAAATAGATTTTTGCTCAATGAATAAAATAAATGGAGAAGTTCTCATTTTGATATTAGAATACAACTAATAAATGAGAAGAAATGATGGGGTTTTAAAAATTTACTACTTCTTGCATTCTTCATAGCATTACTTGATTCAGACAGGAATTACTAGTTGACCAAAGTTAGTATCACAAATACTGGGGCAAAATATCATGTGCTACCTAATGCTATACTCTGAGAAGGCTATAACATTCCTTCTGTGGCACATTCTTTCCTAAGAATGTATAACTTGAATGTAATTGTCAAGAAACTTCAGATAAACACAAATTGAAGGGCATTCTACAAAGCAACTGGCCTGTATTCTTCAAAAATGTCAAGGTCATGGAAGAAGAAGGCAGAGGAACTGTTCCAGATAAAAAGAGACATGACAACTGAATGCAGTGTGGCATCTTAGATTGAATTCTGGGTCAGGAAAAAAAAGGAACTCTAAAGAAAAGTTTTAGAGCAATTAGTGAAACTTAAATATGGACTGTGGATTAGATAATATTATGTGAATGTTAATTGTGATAATTCTGTGACTGTATGAGAGAATGTCTATGTTAATCAGGAATAAACTCAAGTTTTTAGAGATAAAGAGTCATAATGTCAGCAATTTAACCTTGAAATGATTCAGAAAAAATAAATTATATTAAATAATATGTCCTCTTGAAAGTGAAAAGAAAGGATAAAGCAAATAGAGCAAATGTGAAAAGGCAAATAATGAATCAGAATAAAAGGGATGTGGAATTTTTTTGTCATGTTCTTGCAACTTTTTTATAAGTTTGAAATGGTATCAGAATAAAAAGTTACAAAAAATATAAAATACACAGTTTAATCTTTTTTTTTTTCATAAATAACATGAAAATACGTTAATGCTCAGATTTCTTTATTATCTGTTGGTGGTATTTATTGCTATTTTGTTTTCCTGTTAAAATTTTATTCAACGGTCTTCTTCCTGTTTTAGTGACAGCATGAACAGTCAAAAGCTTTGACTGTTGAGAACATCTTGTGATCAAGAATCTAGTTTTGTTTTTGTCCCTTTGTTGCTAAATATAGCTCCCGATACATTGTTGGTTCTCACGAATATTTTTGTTTGTACTTTTTTGCCCACTTAACAGAGAAAACCTCTCGTGTTGGAAGGGATTGATTTGGGGGACTGTACAAGCAAGTGGACCGTGGATTACCTAAGCCAAGTTGGAGGGAAGAAAGAAGTAAAGATTCATGTTGCTGCAGTTGCACAGATGGACTTCATTAGTAAGAACTTTATATATAGGTATTTTCTTCTGAGGTTTATTCTGGGGATACAAATAACTTTTTAAAAACTTTTAAAATATTTTTGCAGTATTACACAAAGACCATATGTCATTTCATCTTTTGGCTGGTTTGATGTAATCACAGAATAACTTACTAATTTTTAAAGCGTGGTTTTTGAAAAGAATTTTGAGTTTACTTAATTATACAAAGACATTTACAAAGGCACTTTAGGGTGTACATCCAACACCTTCTGGAATCATGGAAGGAAGCGAAAATTTCTCTAACTAGAGTTAGATTACATGTAAAGTTGGGTGTGCTGTAGGCACTCAATACTTCATTGATTGATCCTACCACATGAGTAACTTATCTAGAATAGGAAATTCTAAAAAGCTCGTTTTCTTCTTTTGTCCTTTCCAGAAATATAGGACAAGCTATGTTTGGTAAAATCTTTCACCAGCTTGAATTTAATATAGAAATACTTAATTTTTTTTTTTTTTTTTTTTTGAGACAGAGCCTCAAGCTGTCACCCTGGATAGAGTGCTGTGGCATCTCAGCTCAAAGCAACCTCCAATTCCTGGGCTCAAGCAAGTCTCTTACCTCCGCCTCCCAAGTAGCTGGGACTACAGGCGCCTGCCACAACGCCTGGCTATTTTTTGGTTGCAGCCGTCATTGTTGTTTGGCGGGTCCAGGCTGGATTCGAACCCACCAGCCCGCCAGCTCAGGTGTACATGGCTAGCTCCTTAGCCATTGAGCCACAGGCGCCGAGCCTTAATTTTCTCTTTTGATAAAATAGTCTTTAATAACTTTAATTTCTCTCTTTTTTGTCATTTTTTGCTATGGAATCTCTTACAGGTAAATAAGAGATGGTCAAAAGCTGTTGATTGTCCAGAGTTGAAGGATTTTAGTGCTGTCATCTTATAGATTTCTTTTTTTCTTTCTTTTTTTTTTTTTTTTAGAGAGAGGCTCACTTTGTCACCCTCAGTAGAGTGCTGTGGTGTCACAGCTCACAGCAACCTCCAGCTCTTGGGTTTAGGTGATTCTCTTGCCTCAGCCTCCTGAGTAGCTGGGACTACAGGTGCCCGCCACAATGCCCAGCTATTTTTTTGTTGCAGTTTGGCCGGGGCCAGGTTCCAACCCACCACCCTGGATATATGGATAGGGCGCGGCGCCCTACTTCCTGAGTCACAGGCACCACCCATCTTATAGATTTCACATGCTATTTATTCCCATTTTAAACTAATGAATAAATAAATCACACAATAAATATGTTATTTATTCCCATTCGTTTAAAATAGGAATAAATAGTAAAAATGTTTAAAAAAAAACAAAAAAACTTTCAAATGTTGAGCATGTACAGTTCCCAGCAGATTCAGTCTGTTGAAAAACCATGTAGTTCATGAGAGACTTTAATTTAAAGATGAGTTAAACAGAGCTGCTAATGACCACAGTCATTCCTTTCTCATTAGAATTTTCCAAGCTCATGTAGCAGCTGCCAAATCATTTCTCAGTTTTTGATCCTTTGAATGCTCAGCATTATAGTTGTGGTTATTAATAGACCGTGAATTTAATTTAATTGCTGTAAGTTTTTCCAAGTTTAAGAATTTTTCATTTTTAATTAAATTAAGAAAGTGGAAGAAAATGCTGGACTGATAAGTGCTGTTCAGCCTGCAGTTAATGATGTTTATTTTCTAGAGAGTCCAATGCCATAACAAACGGGTATTGAAACTTCATTTTGAATTGCCTTGATGTTTTGTTTGTCTTTAAACTTTACAAAACTTGTTTTTGAAGTACATATATTATGTAATAGTTCCTAGCCCAGCTTCCGCCAACCCTTTTCACTAGAGCTACTAAAAAGTTGCAAGGCTTTTTTTAGTGCAAGAAAGAAAATAGATTTAGTCATTTTTAGTATTTGCCAGGCAGTAGGAAAAAGGGGAGGCATCCAGGCCAAAGAAAGCATAGAAAGTAAGAAATCCTACATATACATATATCAATATCACTTTGGTTTTGGTTGCTTTTCTGCTTTATCAAACACTAGTAAGATTGATACATTAACAAGTATTCACATTTACTTCTTTCTTCTTGGTAGCTTTCATTGTTCCTTTCAGGGAGTCAGGATAGTCTGAATATCAAGACCTTGTGTGATGAAAGGATATTGTTATTTTTCTGATCGTAGATTTAACAACAACAACCAAAGGATAGTCTGAATCTTATGTAAACTCTGCTGTGTCTACCTATCACATTATGTAATTCCTATCATTATCTTACTCTTACTGTTTATTATATTTTCTTCAGTTCTGATCTTGATTTTGTAAAGCAGCATTTCCAAAATGGGGAACTGGACAGTGAAAAGTTTTTTCTCCTTTTGTAATGTTGATGACTACTTTCATGCTTCTAACAACATTGTCATTGTTGTTAACCCCACCATCTGTCCTTTACTGAGAACTAACTGGAGTAGAACTTCTGTGAGTTGACCACCCAAGGGATTATATCAAACTGGTCAACACATGGAGGTGGTCAACATAAGGAACTAGGCCTATGTACTGACACATACAAATACTTTATTTTCTTGTACAGCTTTTATTAGAGAATATCATAAGAAATCATATGTGATCAAAACAGTAAAATTATATATACAGTATTATACAAAACAATACATTCACTATTTTCTCATGGTTTCTTCTTTCTGAAAAAAGAGTCAGTTTTTGTTTTTTATTCTTTTTACAAACTTGAGAAAGCACTCTTAATGCTGACTACACCACTCAACGTGTCTGAGCAATTTTCCACAGCAAATGACTTCAACTATATTATCAGAGGCCTGACATCCTCTTCTTTTGGGGTCTCTGCAATTTCTGTGTCATTGTCACTTGCTTCTTTCACTTCATCAGCTGCTTCATCCACTTTTACACTGGTCTGTACTTCAATCAGTATCACTTGGAAAATTTCTGGGTCACGTTCATTACAGGTTGCCACCTCGTCATCCATTACAACAAAACTTTCTAAATCAGTAAATGAACTCTTTGAATTCTATCATGGGAGATAGACTGATGGGGCCAAACATCCTGTTCTTGGGCTGTGACAAATTCTGCTTTCTTGGAACACTGCTGTGTCATTTCTGGCTGAAGTGTATTCCAAGCAGAACTGATCCTGAGGATAGCGCCGAGAGTGTTGTGTTGCTGCTGCTGTTCACAGCAGGTGAAGGTGCTCCACAGGCAGGCTCCAGGTTTGTGTGTCAGTGACGACCCGCTCCAGGAGCTGGGCTCAGCAGTGCATTTTAAAGGTTTTGATGTTGTCTTGGTCAAGAGGTTGAAGTTTGGAGGTCATATTTTGTGGCAGAAATCTCAGTCTCAATGTTTGTGAGATGATTATTTGTGGCTAGTCAAGACAATTGTCTACCATCAGTAGAATAGACCATTTCTTCTTCATTTCTAGATTGATACCCCTTACCTGCTCCTCCAGTAGGGCACCAGTCATCCAGGTGCATTTGTTTGATCTCGAAGTGATGGGGGAGGTCTCTAGGCTTCAGGTTCTTGAATATGCCTGTGGCTTTCCTGATTTACCAGTTACCAAGGGCTTTAGTTTCTCACCAGTTGAGCTAGCACAAAGGAGAACTATGAAATGTTCTTTGGAAAGTTTTCTACACTTACATTTGTTATCCCTCGTGACAAGGCTTCTGTCATGCATCAGCTTGAAAGAGAGTCTGCTTATCAGCGTTAAAGATGTCATTATCTCTGAAGCCTCTGGCAAAGTTCAGGGACATTTGATTGAACTCTTCCACAACTTCTACTGGAACTTCATTGAATTCACCACAAAAGAGATCTTGTGTTGCAATTTAAATTTCTCGGAAAACCCCTTGATGCTTGGAAATCAGCCACCCTGAATTCCTGTGCAAAATTTTATAGCAACTTCTTGGATCATCAGCCTGGAGATTCTGGCATTAACTGCCCTCATTTGTTTGAACCAGCTTAATGTGGCTTCATCAAAAGAAGTTTTCCTCCTTTTCCACTGTAGGTCTCTTCATTTCCTACCATATCTCTCCAAGTACTCATGTTTATGTTTTTGGATGTTGCTAACTGTAGTCTTGCTAACACCAAAATGTTCTGCTGTCTTTCTTTGGCTGCTGCTTTCATGCAGAAAATGTAAGAAGACTAACCTTTTCCTTCAATGTCAGCTTTCTGAGTTTTTCCTTTGGACAATCATGCTTCAATTTACTGTAAAATTTTTCAGTAATTGTAGGATGTACCTACAATTCAGACCATTCCTTCACATTGAAAAAAAGTCTTCCAAAACACGTGATAAACAATAGGATACTGGGCCTAGTCCAATCACATGATCATAATAAAACATGAAAAAACAACTTACACTAGAAAAAGCAATACAACCAAGAAGCAAAGCACACACCTTCTACCCCTTGGTGTAGAGTGGACTCAACTTATCAAGTTACACATTAATATTGTGTGTCACAGTCCAGGCGGTCAAGATACAACCTGTAGAAGTGCCTACTACATAGAACTCAGTCTTCCATTGAGTACATGTGGGGCATGACCAGTCTGTGAAAATTAATCTACTTAAGGAGGTGGTCAGTGTAGGGAGGTCGTAAATAATGGATATAAACCTGGTATCTATCAGGTACTGTGCCAAGCACCCCAGGTTATATTGCTCATTTAAACTTGCAAGATATTTTTATAATAATTTCAAGGTGAGAAAACAGAGGTTTAAAAATATTAAGTAACTTACTCAATATTATATTGCTTGATATAATGGAACCCAGGATGTATAGTCAAATTTGCCAAGACTCCATAAGCCCATGATTAAGCCTTCTTTGATACTACCTCCCTTTCGGTCTGTATGTCATTCTAGACAAACGGCACTTTAATAGCAGAGGCCTTCTTTTTGAAACATGCAAAACCTCAAGGCCGAGAACTTAACATCATTTTACCTCCTCTGGGCTTAACAGGTTCAACTACCTAAGAGAAAATTTTACTGGTGGCACTCTAGTTCTGCATCTGGATTGAAATATTCTTATCTGTTCTTGCAGGGTCTGTTCTGCCCTATTTCTATATAAGTTTTGAAACATTTCTGTGATCTTCAGGGTAAGAAAGCTAGGCCTGGGCATCTACATCAATAATAGAAATAGCTATGAGGAGATAAGCTGCCTCACTAACTCAAATTCTTCAAAGATGCTTTGGTAGGAATGAAGGGTATGTGGTGAAGTCAGAGATGGAAAACATTCATTAGGAGGAGCCAAGTAGATGTGTCAATATACTTGGTCAGAAACTGTTTAGAGTAGGAGACACATACTCTGCACTGGTCTGTGTAGATGGCGGACTCCTTTTCTCTTGTGCATTGCTCACTGTACATAATTTCCAGCAGTGGCCTTAAGTTCATAGTGACATTAGCCTATAAACTGGTATCACATTCACTTACCTTTTCAGGGTACCAGGTAGGAAACAGCATTCTAGCAGGATAGTATCAGTGGTCCATTTTTTGACTCATCAAGTGAGAGCCAAGTTGCATAGGAATAAGATGCTGAAGGTGGTACAGAAACACTCTAGCTTAGATAAGCCATGTAGTCTGCAGAAACTAGTAGCTTAAAATCCTCCATAAACTTAGCTTCTAGGTGCCTCTGAGGGACATACTCAGTCCCTCACTGAGTTACACTACACATGGGAAAGTCAAATCTGCTTCCTAACAAGTGTTTATAGTCTACTCACCGGCCTTCTAGTGTGGATGTACTTTATCAGCCAGGGGTCAGTTTTACAATCTGCCTGCTGGCACAGTTGATATCCTGCATTCATCTAGGAAAACAGTGCTAGGGGAAAGTAAGTTGGCCCAAGGTCATTTTCTGATAAAGAAGGAGAAAACATTTTGCTAGCCTTTCCTGTCTCGCACTTTAGTCAGATTTCAAGAGGGAAGATATTGGTAGTAAGACTGAAAAGATTTTATAACTCTGAGAAGGCCAGAGTGCAGTTAGGGTGCAGAGGAGAGACTTTTGAAGACCTAAGTGTCTTATTACAGATAGAGTATCAACTTCATGTGCAGGGCAATACTTTTGATTCTAGAAAGTTGAAGGGATAGGTGGGGACCCAGAGAGAAAAATAGCTTTCCAGACTCAAGAGTGTGATGTAAAGGAAACAAACTTTGCTTCTATAGTGTTCAGCCCTGTTCACTAGGATGGAAAAGGCAGAAATTTTGAATTATAAAAATCGGTCATTTCACTGGAATCCTCTGTGAGTTGTTCCTCAGAAGGCTTAAATGACAGGGTGTGGTATGGGAGGATGAGAGAGGTATTACTGGCTTCTGTGTTCTATGATAGTGCCAAAAGGCAAGAAGATGGCGGGGTGTCACATGTCACTTCTGACACCACTTGTCAGGGCCCAGCTTAACTAGGTTCCGGATACAGACTGCTAAGTTACCTTGCTCAGGTACAGTTTCTCTTACGTGCCTGAGGGCTATCTACTTTAGCAGGAGAGAGAGAGTGTCTTAGAGAGAGTAAAGCAGTCTTCTTAGAAAGATAGATCTTAGTCTTTAGTAGAGCTTAGTAGTTTTCAGCAGAGAGACGCCATGCTGGCGTTCTGCAGGCAGGCGAGGAGACAGAGTCAGAGTAAGTGGGTCCGTGATAGAATGCGCATGCTCCCGACTGCCTTCTCCAGCCTAATTTAAGGCTAATCTCGTGCTGCTCAACATCACAGGTATAGAGACTGCCAATTCACCACTGCTCTCATCTCGCGAGTTCTCATGCTTGTTAGGAGAGCTAAATCCCTCTCCGTGCCCTTTCCAACCAGGTGTTCCATTATTGAGCTATACAGGTATTTCTTATAACTCTCTCCTCCTAGC
>CAUYON010096904.1:0-22324 GCA_963573935.1 Arctocebus calabarensis
GCATCACAGCTCACAGCAACCTCCAATTCCTGGGCTCAAGCGAGGCTCCTGCCTCTGCCTCCCAAGTAGCTGGGACTACAGGCGCCCACCACAATGCCCGGCCATTTTTTGGTTGCAGCCGTCATTGTTGTTTGGCGGGCCCGGGCTGGACTTGAACCCCCCAGCTCAGGTGCAAGTGGCTGGCACCTTAGCCCGTTGAGCCACAGGCGCCAAGCCAAACTATCATTTCTTATTGATCTCTGGTGAAATCCTTAGTGTTTCACTGTATTCTCCATTTACAAACGGAGCCAGTGAGTTACTGCTGTTTCTCCCTGTTCAAAGTATCCCACAGGTTCAAGCCCATCCTGTGTGCACCTGTGTGTGCCTGACAGCTTGCTCCCCAAGTGTATAACTAGGTAAGTTGTGGCCACTGCCACTAACTGCATCTTTCACAGTATCTACCAGCAGAGGACCAAGTGTTCTTGAGGAACCTAGTCATGAAAAAGAAGCAGGAGGCTTCTTTGTGTACAGGGAAGCCATGGATTGCAGCGTTCAGAGGAGGGAAAGTCTAGACTTCTAGATTGTGGCCCCAGCCATGTCCAAAATGTTGGCATGACAGCTCCCTTCTCAAGTGCCCAGGGTTCTCATCAGATAAAAGGACAGGGCCTCGATCACCTGAGATCCCTCCAGGCAGTAAACACTAACTCTCTAGCAAATCCAAAGAAAAAGTCCTAAGTAACAACCTCAAATTCACAGTGATTCAAACCAGGAATTTTCTGTTTGGGCAGGGAAAAACAAGCCACTGAAAGGACCACGCAAAGTCTTACATTCAGTACCAGAATCCTGAGCCATGGACATATTGAAAAAAAGAGATGTTTCCTCTCCCAACCTCTTTCTCTCCCTCCAAGACTAGAACACACAGGACTCTGCAATGGGGAAGTTTCTGCTTGCCTATACTAAGGGACCTAGGCAAATCCCCAAACTCGTACTTTATCACTCCCACACTTCCCTTTCACCCCTCAGACTTACAACTGGACAGAGCATAGGCCTGGGGAGTTGGATTAGGGGCTGACAAGATTGAACACTAAAGGTAAGGGGGGGGGGGGAACTAGTAGTAATTAACGTGATTCTGGCCAAAAATAATTCGACCATTATTGGCATATTCTTGGGAGTGGGGCAAGTCAGCTTGGTGGGAGTGGGCCCCAGCTGCCTCGCTCCCCAGAGACCTGCGCTGGGCGAAGGGGCTTCCCCTTTCTCGGTACTCAGAGAGCAGGTGCTGAGGGCAAAAACGCACAATGCGACCCTAATGCGTCACACCACAGCGATGGTAGGGTAGGAAGAGAGGTGTCCCGGCGGGTTCACCATCCCCAGCTAACCCAAGCCAGAAGAATGGGCTGACATGGACGCCCGGTTCCGGGACGGGTGGGGACCAAACAAAACAATAGGGCCACGAGACAAAATGACAGGAGGAGAGGATAAGCCCAGCTGTCGGGAATAAAGACAGGAGAGGACAGGAGAACCAGGAGGGCGCAGAAGAGGAGGCGTGTGCCGCTGGAGAGAACGCCCCAGGTACACGCAGAGACCCGCGTCCAGCTCCCAGGCGCTGCGGCGCGCGGGGACAGCCCCCTCCCGCAGGCCCGCCTGCCTCCGGCCCCCGCGACCCGCACCGTGTTGTAGAACTCGGCGATGGCAGGCACGATGGTGTAGTTGTCCTCGCACCAGTCCACCTCCGAGCTGCCAGCCCGCAGCTGGTCCCACCAGTGCGGGGCGCTCATGGCCGCTCTGGGACATTGGAGCAGCTGCTCCAGCATCCGAGAAAAGCCCAGGGCTGGGACGGAGGCAAACCGCGGCGGCCGCTTTATGAAGCGCAGGGCAGCCGCCGGATGTGGCGCCTCCCCAGCTGGCCTCCGGCGCTCGGCCCCGCCTGTGGGACGTGACTCGCCAGCAGACCCCTCCCCGGCTCCGCCCCTGGGGCCACGCCCCCTGTGGAAGGAGGGGTCCGGGGTGGGGCTCCGGGAGGCAGCGAGGTGCGGACAGAGCCTTAGCTTCCAGACTCCCCTGAGCCCGGCGGTGGCTGGGGACTTGACGGTCGCCCACGCCTGCCCCCGCCCATCTCCTGGCTCAGACTCGCTTGCAAGCGCCCCGGATTGTGCAAAGCTAGGAACAGGGCAGCCCCTGGGGAGCTCTGATCTTTAGGCAAAAATGTATAAGGAGAAACCCAGGAAGACCCAGATCCTATTAGACCCCTAGGGAGTTTGCACCGATTTGGCTGTGCAGCGTGGGGCGCGGGTGCTCAAACCTGAGAAACGCCGTTGGTCCCTCCGAAGCTGGGAGGGGGTCCTTTGCGCCGACTCGCTGCAGTCGCTCGGCTGCAGGGGTAGGCTCTGGAACCCTCACACACAGCCTGCACCGCGCACTTCTGGATACAGAATCGCACTCGTACTATTTCTTTTGAAGACCTTCCTGCCCTCTCTCCCCTAGACACCAGCCTTATGGGTTAATCTAGTCTTCGATATGGAGGCTTAGGCATAGTCAAACCTGAGCCATCTCAGCCCTCAGAGGATGCAGTGTGGCAGCTACGACATCCCCAGTACACCCAAGGTGCAGGAGATGTGACACATACATGTGCCAGGCGCTGTTTGAAGAGCTGCCATGCATCACAAAGTTAGTGTGCTCCACGGAGATGCCGTGAGATGGGTTCTATTAATATTAGTAACCCCATTCCAGCCCGCTGCCGAGCTAGAAAGCAAATTCAGGCAGGATGATCTCGGATCTGCTTGTAAATACTTTGCTTCTGCAAGTATCCAGTACTTTCTAAATGAAACGTAATCTGGTTCCCATGATTTCTAGAGAAAGCCAACTTTTTTCTTTCCCCCACTCCCCAATCTCTCATAGGAGGTTCTAGGATTCCAGGTCAGGGCAGTGGCAAAAGAGGCCCTGGGCAGAAACCCGCGGTAAATGCTATCAGGATCTGCATAATACCCTAAAGATCAGTGCTCCCCAGGGGCTGCCCTCCTCCTGGGCCTGACTGCCCAAAGGGACCCTAGCTGGTGCTCTAATGTCCTATGCACCAACAGTTAGCTACACAGGCACTTGCAAGTCTCCAGAGATCTCCACAGTTAGCCACACAGGCACTTGCAAGTCTCCTGAGATCTCCATCATGGGCAGAAAACTGTAAGCCCCACCTCCTCTCCTAGTCCTCAGGAAATCCAGCCTTGTCCTTTTGGGTCCAAACCTCTCTGTTTCTCTCACCTTTGTCCCAACATCTATCTCTTCTTCCTCTTTGACAGCCAGCCAGTTCCACTATCTCCCAGAACCCAGCTAGAAGATTTTCTCCTAAGGTCAAAATGACTGAAACCTGGAGCACACCCAGTGTGACTGAGCCACCTAGGAGTAGGGAGAAGGGGTGGATATTTCCCACAGAAGAAAACCACACCAGTTCATTTCCCACTATCTCACAGTATTATTACACCGACCATTCAACCATGTAGTCAAGATTTTATGCTTCCCAAAACTTTAGGTGAAAATATATCCATATTCATCAACTCTGGTGTTTTTTTTTTTAAAAAATTATTTTGTATGCCAGTGATTCTCAAAGTGTGGTGTCCCCCTTGAAGGGGATCCTCAAAGTCAAAATTCTTTTCAATTATTTATTTTTTGAAACATAGTCTCACTTTGTCACCCTTGGTAGAGTGCCATGGTATCACAGCTCACAGCATCCTCAAACTCCTGGGCTCAAGCTATTCTCTTGCCTCAGTCTCCCAAGTAGCTGGGACTACAGGCATCTGCCACAATGCCTAGCTATTTTTAGAGATGGGGTCTCCCTCCAGCTCAGGCTGGTCTCAAAACTGTGAGCCCAGACAATCCTGCCACCTGAACCTCCCAGAGTTCTGGGATTACAGGTGTGAGACACCACACCTGGACTAAAGTGAAGCACTTTGGATCTTTCTGCTCTAGCCACCCTGTCTCTGGGCAGTCACCAATGTGTGTGGGTGCAGGATACAAAATACATTCCTCCAAAGACACCAGGGTTGGTTTCTTGTGACTGTGTTAAAAAATTACCTGTTTTCTGGCTCGGCGCCTAAGGCGTCAGCCACATACACCTGAGCTGGCGGGTTCGAATCCAGCCCAGGCCCACCAAACAACAATGACGGCTGCAACCAAAAAATGGCCGGGCGTTGTGGCAGGCGCCTGCAGTCCCAGCTACTTGGGAGGCGGAGGCAAGAGACTCGCTTGAGCCCAGGAATTGGAGGTTGCTGTGAGGTGTGATGAAAGCTGTTTTTCCAGGGTGAGAGCTTGAGGCTGTGTCTCAAAAAAAAAAAAAAAAAAATTTCCTGTTTTCATCAACTCTCCCCATTGCTAAGATTTTTTTCAATATGTACAACCTTAATAATTTAACTCCAGGGCCTGCCAATAGATTATTAATTTTGAAACTGATTTATATTAATAATGTGATGCCTTGGCAACTACTCCTAATGATTTACGGTGAAATTCTGATATCAACCATAAACAGTTTGTTGGGGATGAGAAGCAGGGAACAGCAGGGAACAAAGCCCTGCTCTGTTCCAACGATGGTTTGCTCATGGTGCTTTTGGTCTACATTTGACTCAGTGACATGGAGTCACAAGGGAGCAGATTTGGGGGAACAGCCCTCGCAGGGATGTCAGAATGCTAGCATCTTCTGTTTTCTCATAGTGAATAACAGTGTTTATTGGGTCTAAGTGAATGCCTGATAGTAAATATCTAGTTCAACTGGTTCCACAAGTGGAAATTATCAAGACACAAAGGCTTCATTGGGGAAAAAAAAACAGTCGCCTCTGTAAGTGAAGCAAAAAGTGCCTGATCAAGGATGAAATGTCTATATTCTCCCATTTGACAGAGCTTTTCATTGTGGTCTTGCTAGAGGACTATTGTTTAGGCCAGACCACCAGCAGCAGCATCACCTGGAACTATTTAGAAAATGCCAGTTGTCCAGTTCCCAAGCCAGACCTATGGAATGAGAAACTCTGGGTGGCACCCAACAATTTCTGGCTCAAAAAGACCTCAAGTGATTGTGACTCATGATCAAGGTGGAGAGCCACTATTTTAGCCAGCGTGTGTCAGAGAAAAAATTCACTGTGGACTGTACATTTTGCTCCTTGAAAAAAACAAGTCCAACCCAAGACTGCTGCTGCCACCAAGGAAAGAAAGAGGAGCCCAATAGAGGAGGTCATCCTTTCCTGAGGGAAACCAGGGGTTCTGTGTCCCCCTATCCCTTCAGCTAGGAAGAAAACAAGAGAAGCCAGCAAGTCTGTTTGTTTCTTTACAATCTGACGCAGCGTCAGGCTAAGAACCGTAGAAGGGAGCTGCAGGAAGCAGGCCCCTACCAGAAAGTACGCCTGTAAGCCATGCCAGATGCCCTTTGTTTATGCATAGGACAGGCCACCAAGAGCCACTTTCTGCTATTACCAGGGGCCTCTATTTAGGAAGTGTCTCTCTTTCCTAATCTGCACTGGAAAACCACAGTATTAGGACAGGATGTACAATAAAAGTAAGTAGATTCTGGTTGCCTATGCTTAAAGAGTATGTTTGAACTGTGGCTTCTGGATAGATAAGGAGTTATTTGTTAACTAACTGTAGCGTGCAAAGATGTAACCAGCAATATTTGAGCATCTACTTTGTGCAAAGCTCCTTATATTAAGCACTAGAAAATAGAAAAGCCAATAAAGTAGCTTGTAGCTTCATGATGTTTAGTCTAATAGAGGCACAGAAACCATTGAGTGCAACATGATAACTGCTAACATGAGAGAGTCACAAAAGGGTCAGCAGAGAAGGTAGCCTCAGAGTGGAGATTTCCAAGATGAATAGTTAACCAGGCAGAGCTGCAAGGGGAAGGAATTCTACAGAAGGAACAGGTCTGAGGAAGCTTATATATTCAAGAAACTTAAAAAGAAGAGGCTGACCTGGAAGACTAATGAATCATATGAAGAAAGTAAGTCCTATTTTTTTCTAGACAGAGTCTTACTCTGTCTCTCTGGGTCAAGTGCCTTGGTGTTATAGTAGCTCACAGAAACCTCAAACTCTTGGGATTGAACAATCCTCCTGCCTCAGCCTCCTGAGTAGCTGAGACTATAGGCATACACCACTATGCCTGATTAGTTTTTCTATTTTTAGTAGAGATAGGGGTCTCACTCTTGCTCAGGCTAGGCTTGAACTCCTGAGCTCAAGCAATCCATCTGCCTCAGCCTCCCAGAGTGCTAGGATTACTGGTGTGAGCCATCGTACCCGGCCAGGGTTTCCTTCTTAAAGACTGGGTGTGATGTCTCAAGCCTGTAATCCCAGCGCTCTGGGAGACCAAGGCGGGTGGATTTCCTGAGCTCACATGTTTGAGACTAGCCCGAGCCAGAGTGATACCTCATCTCTAAAAAATACCAGGCATTGTGGCAGGCATCTGTAGTCCCAGCTACTAGTGAGGCTGAAGCAATCCAAGAGTTTGAGGTTGCTGTGAGGTATGACACCACAGCACTAAACGGAGGCTGACAAAGTGAGAATCTGTCAAAAAAAAAAAAAAAACCCTGATGGCAAAAGATCAAATTAGATTTCAAAAATTACTGGTAAAGCCTCTCAGTAATCCAAGTGAGGGGTAATACAGGTATGACAAGCATTCACTCATCTATTTGGTTGCAGCCATCCATGGTTGCACCATTGTTGTTTGGTGGGCCCAGGCTGGATTTGAACCCGCCAGCTCAGGTGTACGTGGCTGGCGCCTTAGCCACTTGAGCCACAGGCGCCGAGCCCATTCATCCATTTGCATGTAATTATTGAACAAAGCTGTATGTCAGACACTTTTCTAGGTTCCAAGGATTAAATAGTAAACAAAATAGAGATTGTAAGTACTATCTCTGCCTTCATAGAGCTTGCAGAATATAGGATAGACAAATTAAATATGTGCATAAATTATTACAATCATGCCACATGTGTCCTGAGGGAGAAGTGCAAAGCAGATAGCCACAGCTGTGACCTAGTCTGAGGGTATCAGGGAAGGCTTCCTTGAGGAAGTGGATTTGAAGAGAGGTTTAGGCAGAGGTAGAGGGAATTGAAAGAAGGATGCAACTGAGATGTAAAATGGCAGTTGTCATAAACTGTTTCCCAGCCTATGGACATGGGACTTGGCTTTGTCATTTGCTGTGGTCAATGAAACGTGCAATTACACCATCACTGAGCAGAGGCTTTGAAAGCCATTGCTAATTCTGCCATTCTTTTTTTTTTTTTTTTTTTTTGGAGACAGAGCCTCAAGCTGTCACTCTGGATAGAGTGCTGTGGCATTAGAGCTCATAGCAACCGCCAATTCCTGGGCTCAAGCGAGTCCCCTGCCTCTGCCTCCCAAGTATCTGGGACTACAGGCGCCCGCCACAATGCCCAGCCATTTTTTGGTTGCAGCCATCATTGTTGTTTGGCGGGTCCAGGCTGGATTTGAACCTGCCAACTCAGGTGTACGTGACTGGCACCTTAGCCCATTGAGCCACAGGCGCCAAGCCTAATTCTGCCATTCTTTTTTCCCCATCTTTCATATCCCAATTTGGGATCGTCATCCAGACTAGATCCTGGAATGGAGGAAACAGATCAGAGCTGCGATCAACTCACAGCCAACATATAACATGAACAACACATAAATTTTGTGTTGTAAACCACCAATATTTGGGAGGATTACTTCTTACACCAGCATAACCTAATGAAGGCTGACAAATACAGAAGGAAAATGAATAAAGCTATGCTACTAATTAGAGTTAACACATGAAAGAGTAGGGAAAAAATAGAAGACAGCTTCAAATAGTTTAGTCTGAGTGAATAGGAAATAGGTTACTAATCAAAAATAGGGGCAGGCACCGTGGTTTATGCCTGTAATCCTAGCACTCTGGGAGGCCAAGGCAGGTGGATCACTTGAGCTCAAGAGTTTAAGACCAGCCTGAGCAAGAGTGAGACCCCATCTCTACTAAAAATAGAAAAACTAGCTGGATATTGTGTGAGGTGCCTGTAGTCCCAGCTACTCCTTAGGCTGAGGCAGGGGCATCAGTGAGCGCAGGAGTTTGAGGTTGTTGTAAGCTATGACACCATGGCACTCTAGCCAGGGGCAATAGAGTGAGACACAGTCTCAAAAACAAGAGCTAATGCAAAAGGAAAGATAGAAGGGGAAATAGTGGTTTAGGTTTTGACTTCTTGAGTTAAAAGTGTAGGCTGAATACCTAGGAAGAGATATCCTCTTATTAACTGAAAAGACATGTTAGGAGACCAAGCAAGGACAGGTCAGGATTGGAGAGGAAGACTTGTGAATCATAAGGGTAGACAAAATACCTGAAAGCTACAGCAGAAGCAGAGAATAGGGGAGGGCGGCAGAGCGCATCTCGCATGCGTAACATTTACAGAAGTTGCAGTTGCAAGGAGGCCCCCAAGTCCTGGCTGACAAGGGACAGGGAGGCACAGAGGGGAGCAAGTGGGCAGACCTGAGAAATGAGGGGTGCAACACCACCGAAGGCTTGCAAAAATATCCCTAAACAAGACTCTAGGGGCTCGCTACCATTTTATAGGAACAGAGTCACCAAGGAATCTTGTTTAAAATGAGATTCGGATTCAGTTGGTCCTAAGTGGAGTCCAACATTCCGCATTCCCAAGGGATGTGTTTGCTGCTGATCCAGGGACCATATTCCAGTAGGAAACAGAAGAAATGACAACACAGATTGCAGAGACTATCAGTAAAATCCAGATGATGGAAAACAGTTTGTGACAACTCAGTTTATTAAACAAAACAAAAGATAGGAAGGTAAACCTATAGATTAAAAGACTCTTGAGACACATAAAAACCAACCAGTGGCAATGTGTAGATCTTATATAGATCCTATATCAGGGTGTAAACAAAAATACTTTTTAGGATGACTGTGGAAATGTGAGCATTGAATATTTGATGATAGTAAGGAATTACTATTGATTCAGGGACAATGTGATGATATTTATTATGGTTCTGTTTTTAAAAGTGAGACTTCAGGCGGCGCCTGTGGCTCAGTGAGTAGGGCACTGGCCCCATATAGCAAGGGTGGCGGGTTCAAGCTCGGCCCCCTCCAAAATGCAACAAAAAAATAGCCGGGCATTGTGGCGGGCACCTGTAGCCCCAGCTATTGGGGAGGCTAAGGCAAGAGAATCGCCTAGGCCCAGGTGCTAGAGGTTGCTGTGAGCTGTGACATCACAGCACTGTACCAAGGGCAACAGAATGAGACTCTGTCTCTAAAAAAATAAAATAGAAGTGAGGCTTCAAAAGACTACATATTGTATGATTTCATTTTTTATGACACTTTGGAAAAGATAAAACTATAGAAATAGAAAAGACATCTATGGTTGCCTGGGGGTGGAAGAGGAAGTTCACTCCAAAGGGCTACGGGGGAGTTTGTGGAGGAGACAGCACTGTTCTATCCTGATCGTGATGGTTATGTGACTGAGTTTATAAAACCTCAGAACTATGTACCTAAAAAGGGTACCTCAACAAACTGACCAAAGCCAAAAATAAACAAAAAGAAGAATTGTTGTTTAGACACATAATAACATATTTACAGTATTTACAGGTAAAGTATATTATCTACATTTTGCTTTGGAATGATGGAAGTTGGTATTGGTGTGGGGGCATAAAGAAAGCAACATTGCCCTCAAATGCATACTTGTTGAAAGTGGGTTGTAGACACACTAAACTTTACTCTGCATGTGTTTAAAATTTTCCATAATAGTGGCTCACTCCTATAATCCTAGCACTCTAGGAGGCCAAGGCAAGTGGATTGCTTGAGCTCACAAGTTTGAGACCAACGTGAGCAAGAGCAAGACCCTGTCTCTAAAAACCATCAAAAATAGCTGGCCACTGTGACGGGCACCTATAGTCCCAGCCACTTGGGAGGCTGAAGCAAGAGAATCACTTAAGCCCAGGAGTTTGAGGTTGCTGTGAGCTGTGATGCTAGGGCACTCTACCAAGGGCGGGCAACAAAGTGAGACTCTGTCTCAAAAAGAAAATTTCCATAATAAAACAGTTTTTTTTAAATACCAAAGAAGCAAAGGGTTTTGTGATACAGGTTGTCCCCACAAGCACCCCTAGAGCCAAGAGAAGCAGAAATATATGTTGGTGAAAAAGTTCCAAGGGCTCGGCCTTTAGCAGCAGATTCACTTAAAAAGGAGGCTGAGGTCCAAACTGCGGTGGTTACCTTTCCCTGCATTCCAGAGAGCACAGGCCTGGCAATGAGAGTTACCCCTGTCTGAGGGAGCAAATAGCAAACGGGATCTCAGAGAGGGGACCCACCCTTTCTAGTAAACAGGTGATTATCAGCAGCCTAGGTGGGGCCAGGTGGTGCTGCAAACACAGGCTTTCTGGAGACAGGAAGCTAGAAAGGTCGGAGACCGGTCAGCACCATGTTGCACAACCCAGAGGGGTTCTGGATCGACTGTGAAGGAGGGGGCACTGGCACCTCAGAGAGTACCTGTCACATCTCCGGCAAGGGCAGCATCACAAAGGCCTATACAAACCTCCTGCTTCCTTCATCTACCTTGTCTTCAGCTTTCACAGACCAGGAAACATCCTAGGGAAATAGAGGTGGTGTGGAAGAAGGAAGGAAGGTGAGAGATCAGGTTAGGGTAAAGTGTGACTAGGGGGCAGTTGACATTCACAAGTTGGAAAAGGGACGGGACCTTCCTTTGCCATAGGAGAGTATCGAACAAATTTGAGCCCAAAGAAAAGGAGCTTGGAGAGAAACGGATTTAAACGGTAAAAGACAACATGGATCATAAGTGAAATTAGATCTTGAAAATGATGGGAGTAGATGGAATTGAAAATTCAAGATTTTTCAATTTGCCTGGAGGGAAGGGAACGTGAAGTACCCATGTATAGTTTTGTGTGTCCCAGGACAGGCATTCCCTCCTTTCCTGAGACCTTCTGCTCCTTCTTATTCAAGAGGGACTCCCTACTCCCCACCACCTCCCCACCCCAACTCCATTCAGATGGCTACCATGGGAACAGCACTGTGTAATACACTGTGACCTGGCTCTGTGGCTAGAGCTCATTGGTCCAGGAGTGGGTCTTGATCCAAGCTGGCTACTCAGAATGCATCAGCGAGAATTTGGAGTCAAAAGCGAGCTGTTCCAATTCTACCTGGCTGCCAGACGAAGTGGAGATGAACACCTGCGCACTGCTGATGGCCTGTTCCACCAGATGAACAGAGGAGCAGATAGCACTGGTTGGCATTGAGAGACTAATGATGCAGTCCCAAAGAGGCTGTGGAGGAAGAGATGGATAGTCCAGATGGGACAGAAGTTCTCTGGCTCCAGGACTTCTATGCCTGAGGATCCACCCCCACACAAGGGCTCTTAAGATACCACACGACCTTTACAGTAAAGTCACATTGTTGCTTAAGATAGATGGACTTGGGTTTCTGGAACTGAAAACCAAGCGTTCTAACCATACTCTATCCTAAGAAAGTAGATGAGAACACCTGGACACACTGAAGGACAAGAGAAGATAAAGCAGTGCATACTCCTGAAAGAAAGTGAGAGAAAACATTGTGTACTAAAAATGAGAGGCATACACATGAAACTGGGTCCTTAAAGAAGTGGAAAGGATTGGGACCAGTGAGAAGATGATCCTTCTGTACACAATTCCCTATTATAACAGAGGTAAGGCTCTGAAATGTCGTGTATTTAGGTGGACGCAGTTATTGCCAAGAAAGTTTCCTACTAGCCACCAAGAAGAGACAAAGAGGTAGGGCACAGGGGGTGATGCCTGCAATCCTAGCACTCCAGGAGGCTGGCAGGTTGATCACCCAAGCTCAGGAGTTCAGGACCCACCTGAGCAAAGCAAGACCCCATCTCTACTAAAAATAGAAAAACTAGTCTGGTGTTGTGGTGGGCACCTATAGTCCCAGCTACTCTGGAGGCTGAGGCAAGAGGATTGCTCAAGCCCAGGAGTTTGGGGTTGCTGTGTGCTATGATGCCAGGACACTCAACCCCAGGGCAACTGAGTGAGACTTTGTTTCAAAAAAAAAAAAAGGGAGACAAAGATCTTTAATTGCTCTTTTTTTTTTTTGAGACAGAACCTCAAGCTGTCGCCCTGGATAGAGTGCTGTGGCATCACAGCTCACAGCAACCTCCAATTCCTGGGCTCAAGTGAGTCTCCTGCCTCTGCCTCCCAAGTAGCTGGGACCACAGGCACCCGCCACAACGCCCGGCCACTTTTTGGTTGCAGCCGTCATTGTTGTTTGGTGGGCCCGGGCTGGATTCAAACCCGCCAGCTCAGGTGTACGTGGCTGGTGCCTTAGCCCGTTGAGCCACAGGTGCCGAGCCTTAATTGTTCTTAATAACAAGGCCCAAGAAATAAATAAATAATTGGAGGGCACTTGTTCTTCCTCTGAAGTGTGAAAATTTAAAGGAATTTCCTTCCAGAAATTTGTGATGGGCCAGGCACAGTGGCTCACTCCTGTAATCCTAGCATTCTGGGAGGCCGAGGCAGATGGATTGCCTGAGCTCACAGGTTTGAGACCAGCCTGAGCCAGACCGAGACCTCTTCTTTGAAAATAGCCGGGCATCGTGGCAGCCACCTGTAGTCCCAGCTACTTGGGAGGCTGAGTCAAGAAAATCATTTGAGCCCAGTTTGAGGTTGCTGTGAGCCATGCGGCCATAGCACTCTACCAAGGGCGACAAAATGAGACTCTGTCTCAGAAAGAAAGGAAGGAAGGAAGGGAAATTTGTGATGGTTCTCAAAATGGACACATTGCAAAAATTCTCTTTACATGAGAAAGTTACTAATGTATTTTAGAACAAGCATGTCAAATAAACCTTTGACAGAATTATTGACATTTTTAGAAAACAGTTTAGTCACCTTCTTGCATATATCAACTAATTACAAATGAATAGTGGATTTTCATGGTGCCCACCTTTCCAGCCAACCATTTAGGAACAAAAAGTAGATAGGAAGAGACCGTGTTGTCTCTGAGCCAGCAGGGAGGGGGCCGCTGTCTTTGCCCTGTCAGTGGTGCCTCCTGGGTATTGTGTGGTGTCCTGCAGAAAGTGAGCATGATTTTGCTCACTGGTGCTCCTGGGTAGTGTATGGTATCCCACTGATGGTGAGTGCGACCAGATTAAATCCCACTCTCAACTTGTACCTGTGGCACAACCTGTTGAAACCCCAGGGTTAATGGCAGCCATAATTTGTTATCTGTGTTTGTTGGGCCCAGAAAGATTTTCTCCCAGCCTTTAGATAGTCACAAGCCTTAATTCTCCTAAGAGGATTAAACCATTGCATGATGAAGGTGTCTATAATTTGGTCATTTCAAAAATGTGTTATATTAATGAAATCATGCAGAATATAACCTTTGAAAATTTTTTTTACTAAGATTAATTCGGGCAGTGCCTGTGGCTCAGTGAGTAGGGCACCAGGCCCAAATATGAGGGTGGCAGGTTCGAACCTGGCCCCGGCCAAACTGCAACAAAAAATAGCCGGGCGTTGTGGCAGGCGCCTGTAGTCCCAGCTACTCGGGAGGCTTAGGCAAGAGAATCACCTTAATCACCTAAGCCCAGGAGTTGGAGGTTGCTGTGAGCTGCGATGACAGAGCACTCTACCGAGGGTGACAAAATGAAACTCTTATCTCAAAGACAAACAAAAAAGAATAATTCCCTGAAGGTTTTTCAGATTGTTGCATATATCTATAGTTTTTCCTTTTTGTTTCTGAGTAGTAGTCCAGGGTGTGGATTGGATTAGTAGTCCACAGTTTATTTAACCACTCACCCACTAAAGAACATCTTGGGGGGGTGGGAGGGTTATTACAAACAAAGCTGATATCACCATTCATTATAGGTTTTTGTGTGAATGTCATCATTTATCTAGGATAAATGACCAGGAATGCAAGGTTTTCTGGTAATTCCATGTTTATTTTTTTTAAATACTGTCAAATTGTTTTCCAGAGTAGCTATCTCATTTTACATTTCTACCGGCAATTTACTAGCGAACCAATTTCTGCACATCCTCACCAGCTCAAGGATGAGCGATTGTCCTGAAATATTGTCACTATTTCTTGTTTTAGCTATTCTGAGTTGTGTGGTCTCATTATGGTTTTAATATGTATCTCCCAATGGCTAATCATGTTGAATATCTACCTTTTCATGTGCTTAAAAACCTTCCTTATATCTCCCTTAGGAAAATGTCTTCATATCTTTGGTTCAGATTCTAAATAGATGGCTTGATTATTCTTTAGAATAAAAATGTTAGGGCAGAAAGTTAAGTAGGTGCTCCATGCCAATGAGAAAACAATTTCTCTAGACCAAGAATACGATATAAAAATATAAAGTTTATTTTATCTTCTTAAAAGGAAAGAGGGAGTATGAGAGGGAAAGAGAGAGAGAAAAGAGCAGGGAGACAGTGTGACATCCCAAAGAAAGGAAGGAAGAATGCTCACAGCTAAGACCAAGAGGCCCACAGCTTTTCTTTTTTTATATTAAATCATAGCTGCATACATTAGTGCAATCAAGGGGTACAATGTGCTGGTTTCATATACAATGTGAAATGTTTTCATCAAACTGTTTAACATAGCCTTCATGGCATTTTGAGGCCCACAGCTTTTAAGGAGGCTATAAATTGGCAGCCTACAGCTTAGAAACTGTTATTTCCACTCCTTTCTTTCTTTCTTTTTTTTTTTTTTTTTTTTGCGGTTTTTGGCTGGCACTGGGTTTGAACTCTCCACTCCGGCAAATGGGGCCAGTGTCCTACTCCTTTGAGCCACAGGTGCCGCCCTCCTTTCTTTTTTCTTAGCAGCAGGAAGATAAGAAAAACAAGCTGGAGTGGATGTCAAGGTCCCTGAGCTGGCTCCCCTGCCTTTCTTTGGAGATGAGAGATTATTGCAGGAAATGGGAGATATGGCTGATGCCTCACTGCTCCTTCCCTGTTGTTTACTCAGGAACTCCAGAAGAAACAAATTCTTGAAAACAATTTCCTAAGAGAAAGATTCACATCTCCTTCTGTCTATTCAGCCCTTTGCCAAACTTCCAAGGGGGTAAGGTGCCTGTTAGCAAGAGAATTTATAAGATTGATCTTTAACTGTTATAGCAAATTGAAGAATTAGGTATTTTCCTGTTACTTTTGTAATTTTTGCAAGGCTGCCCCTCTCAAAAAAATAGATTTTATTTTGCCTTCATTTATTCTTTCTGTAACACTCCTCCTTTCTTTATGTGGGTTTGTGTTTCTGACTTATATAATTTTTGTCTCTCTGAAAAGGTTCATTTAACATTTCTTGTGAAACAGATTTACTGGTGACAAATTTCTCAGTTTTTGTATGTCTGAAAAAGTTTTTATTTCTCCTTCACTTTTGAAGGATAATTTCACTAGACACAGAATTATAGATTGGTAGGTTTTTTCTTTCAACACTTTAAATATTTTAGCACATTCTTTTCTTGCTTTCATGGTTTCTGGAGAGAAGTTTGATGAAATTCTTAATTCATCTACAAGTGATGTTACTGTTGAGTTCTTTTTTTTTTTTTTGAGACAGAGCCTCAAGCTGTCACCCTGGGTGGAGTGTCGTGGCATTACAGCTCACAGCAACCTCCAATTCCTGGGCTCAAGGGAGTCTCCTGCCTCTGCCTCCCAAGTAGCTGGGACTACAGGCGCCCACCACAACACCCGGCTACTTTTGTTTGGGTTGCAGCCTTCATTGTTGGTTGGCGGGCCCAGGCTGGATTTGACCCCGCCAGCTCAGGTGTACATGGCTGGTGCCTTAGCCCGCTGAGCCACAGGCGCCGAGCCTACTGTTGAGTTCTAATGGTTCTTTATATATTCTAGACACTAGCTCTTTGTCAGATATGTGCTGTACAAATATATTCTCCAACTCTATAGCTTGTCTTTACAGTCTATTGACAGGGTCTTAGAGTAAAAGTTGTCAATTTAAATGAAGTTCAATTTATCAATTTTATAACTCATGATTTTGATATCAAAACTAGGAACTTATTTACCCCTAGATCTAAAAGTTTTTCTTCCACGGTTTTTCTAAAAGTTTTACATTTCAATTCAGGATCCTTTTTATTTTTTTTTTTTGGAGACAGAGTCTCACTCTGTTGTCCCAGGCTAGAGTGCTGTGGTATCATAGCTCACAGCAACCTCAGACTCTTGGGCTCTAGTCATCCTCTTGCCTCCCTCCCGAGTAGCTGGGATTACAAGCACCCACCACAATGCTTGGCTAGTTTTCCTATTTTTAGTAGAGACAGAGTCTCCTTCTTGCTCAGGCTGGTCTCCAACTCCTAAGCTCAAGCAATACACCTACCTTGCCCTTCCAGAATGCTACGATTACAGGTGTGAGCCACCACACCAGGCCAGGATCCTTTTTGGTTTATGTTTTATGTAAAGTGTGAAACTTAAGTCCAGGTTCAATTTTTTGCCTATGTGTGATCCATTGCTCTAGCAGCATTTGTGAAAAGATTATCTTTCCTCCATTAAATTGCTTTACAACTTTGTCAAAAATCAGGTGGACATTTTTGTGTGGATGTATTTCTGGGTTCCCTATTTTATCCACCGACCTATGTATCTGTTCCTCTACCAGTACAGCTTGTTTATATGCTATGTAATAAGTCTTAAAACCAGGTTGACTGATTTCTCACACTTTGTTCCTTTTAAAATTGTATTATTTGATTTCTTTATTTTTCCATATAGCTTTTAGAATAATCTTGATTAGGTATCTATTAAAAAAAAATTCCTGAGATTTTGACAGGCATTGCTTAAACCTGTATGTTCATTTGAGAAGAAGTGACATCTTTACCATATTGAGATTTCTAATCCATAAATATGGTATGTCTCTCCATTAATTTAGATCTTCTTTGATTTCTTTCATTAACATTGTTGGCTTTTTAGCACTTAAATATTATACATACTTTGCTAGATTTAATTTCTTTCCTTGAATGATTATATATGGTATTGCCTTTTTAATTACAATGTTTACATTTCATTGCTAATATACAGAAATGATTGAATTTTGTATTTTATCTTGTATTTGGTGATTTTCCTATACTCACTTATTATATCTAGGAGTTTGTAGAGCCTCAGAATTTTCTTAGTAGGTAATTATGAGTGGCGACAAAAGACATTACCTTTTCCTGAGCTTAAGTGAAAAGCATTCAGTCTTGTACTATTTCGTATAATATTAACTACAAGTTTTTTTGTAGATGCCCTTTGTCAAGTTGAGAAAGTTTTAAACTTTTTTCTTTTTTTCATAAAATTAAGTGTGTGTAACAAAAAGTTTCCTTCTATTCCTATTTTCCTAGAAGTTTTCTTTTTTGAGACAGAGCCTCAAGCTGTTGCCCTAGGTAGAGTGCTGTGGCATCACTGCTCACAGCAATCTCCAACTCCTAGGCTTAAGTGAGTCTCTTGCCTCAGCTGGGACCACAGGCACCCACCACAACGCCCAGCTATTTTTTGGTTGCAGCCATCATTGTTGTGTGGCGGGCCTGGGCTGGATTCAAACCCGCCAGCTCGGGTGTATGTGGCTGGCGCCTTAGCCATTTGAGCTTCAGGTGCAGAGCCATTCCTAGAAGTTTTTTAAAACATGAATTCTATGATTCTGAGCATTGAATTCTGTGAAATGCTTTTTGTCTCCATTGTGTGAATCATATTCAAAAATTAATTTACCATCCTAACAAATTAAAGAAGAAAAATCATATTTTGTAGCTCTGATGTTTGGTGCACACATATTTAATATTGCTATGGTCCTCTTCCCCTAAGTGGCCTGAGGTAATCTGTGAAAATGTTTTGCTATTCAGATGATCCAGAAAACCCCACAAAATCAAGCAAATAAAGAATATTCATGTTCAATTTAAGAACACCTGTGAAATTGCCCAGACCATCAAGGGTATGCATATACGAAAAGCCACCAAGTGTCAGAAAGATGTCTCTTTGCTGAAACAATGTGTATCATGTTGATGTTGTAATTGTGAGTTGGGGGTGTGCCCAGGCCAAACAGTGGGGCTGGGCACAGAGTGCAGTGGCCCAAAAAGAGTGCTGAACTTTTGCTGCATGTGCTTAAATAAGCAGAGAGTGATGCTGAATTTAAGGGTTTAGATGTAGATTCTCTGCCCATTGAACATATCCAGGTGAACAAGGCTTCCAAGATGGACCACGGTACTTACAGTGTTAATGGTTGGATCAACTCACACATGAGCTCCCTGTGCCACATCAAAATGATCCTTATTGAAAAGGAACAAATTGTTCCTTAAGCAGAAGATGAGGTTGCACAGAAGAAAAAGATACCCCAGACAAAACAGAAAGTTATGTCATGGTAATAAATTCATCATATAATAAATGCAAAAAGGGCAGCGCCTGTGGCTCAAAGGAGTATGGCGCCGGCCCCATATGCTGGAAGTGGCAGGTTCAAACCCAGCCCTGGCCAAAAACTGCAAAAAAAAAAAAAGAAATGCAAATAAAAGTTAAAGAAAATAGCCTGGCGACTATTGCCTATGGTCGGCTAATGGTGACTCATACTTGTAAGCTCAGCACTTTGGAAGGCCAAGGCAGGAGTACTGCTTGAGACCAAAAGCTTAATACCAACCTGGACAACATAGAGAGACCCTCATCCTTATAAAAAAAATTTAAAAATTAGGCTCAGTGACTATAGCTCAGCGGCTAGGTGCCAGCCACATACACCAGAGCTGGCAGGTTCAAATCCAGCCTAGGCCTGCCAAACACCAATGACAACTACCAAAAAATAGCCTGGCATTGTGGTGGATACCTGTAGTCCCAGCTACTTGGGAGGCTGAGGCAAGAGAACCGCTTAAGCCCAAGAGTTTAAGGTTGCTGTGAGCTGTGATGCCACAGCACTCTACCCAGGGTGACATAGTGAGACTCTGTCTAAAATTATATATATATTAAACATTGTTGTTAAATTTTAAGCCTTTTTAATTTTGTGAGGGCAAAAAGTGGAAACCTAATAAACACATGTATAGGTAAAAATAAAAAAATAAATAAATAAAAAGCAAAGGTTATGTTCCCATCACCAGACAGTGGAATTCAGGCCAAAAGGCACTGAGATGAGACAAAGGAATTCAATCAATTGTGCCATTTCAATGGCACAATTCACAAAGAAGCTGTAACAGTTAATAGCTAACCATGCAGTAAAGAACACAGACCCCAAGTATATAGAGCAGAAACTACAGGCAATGCAAGAAGAAATGGGTAGAAACCCACTAATAATAGGAGACCATTAATACACTACTTTCTTTTTTTTTTTTTTTTTTGAGACAAAGCCTCAAGCTGTCACCCTGGATAGAGTGCTGTGGCATCACAGTTCAGAGCAACCTCCAATTCCTGGGCTCAAGCAAGTCTCCTGCCTCCACCTCTTAAGTAGCTGGAACTACAGGCGCCCGCCACAACTCCCAGCCGTTTTTTTGTTTGTTTGTTTGTTTGTTTGTTGGTTGTTGTTATTGCAGTCGCATTGTTGTTTGGAGAGCCTGGGCTGGATTCAAACCCACCAGCTCAGGTGTATGTGGCTGGTGCCTTAGCCCATGAGCAAAAGGCGCCAAGTCTAATAAACTACTTTTCAATTGGGCAAAAAAAAAAAAAAAGGCTTTAGAATTGCATTGTCCAATGTTGTTGCCACTAGCCACTGGTCATTCAGCATTTGAAATGTAGCTAGCTAATCTGAATTGAGATACATTTTAATGATAAAATATGCAATGGATTTTGAAGGTTCAGTATTTTAAAATGTAAAATATCTCAATATTTGCTGTATTAATTACATACTGAAAAATACTTTGAAGATACTAAAATTAATTCCACATGTTTCTTTTTACTTCTTTAATATGGCTACTAGAAAATTTAAAGTTATATATATGGCTTGTATTAATATATTTCTATAGGATAATACTGCTATAGAATATCTAAACAATGTTTATCAGGTATGTTTTATGAATATGTATTTAAAAAGATGTCTAAGACCTCCACACTGAAAACTAATGCAACAGCTACTAATATAACAAGGAAGAGGATCCAATTAAACAGAGAATATAATATGTTCACTGACAGAAAGGAGTCACTACTATAAAGATATCAGTTCTTCTCAATTTGATCTATATAATCAATGCAAACCAAATTAAGCCCCAGCAGGATTTTTGGTAATACTTGGTAAACTGATTCTGTAGTTTATTTGGAAGTACAAATGGCTGACAGTTGCCTAGGCAATCTGAAGGAAGAATAAAGTTGAAAAACTTATACTCCCAGATAGCAAGTTATATCTTAATACTACTGTTAACTAAGTGTGGTATTTGTGCACAAAATGGAAAACTGATGGGGCCCAGTAAAGAGAACAGAAATAGACCCACGTGCACACTATGTCACAGATGGAAACAAATGAAGCCCTCCAGCCACATCAACAGGCTGAGCAAGTTGAGATTTTCCTGGTCCTCATTTATGAAAAACAGACGCTACAGTCCAATATTGGGGTCTTGTTATAATAATGGTACTGAGTCAATTAGCAATCAGTATAGGAAAAAATCTTGATCTGTATATCTCATTACTTACACAAAACCCAACTTCCACAGTGGTGAAAGGATTAAAAATGTCCACTGGACATCCGAAAATCATGACACCCAAAACACAACCAGGCTTATCAATTCTCTCAATTAATGTGAATGGTTTAAATTGTCCTGTAAAGAGGCACAGGCTGGCTGACTGGATACATAAACTCAGACCAAATATCTGCTGCATACAAGAATCTCACCTTACCTTAAATGATAAAAATAGACTCAAAGTGAAGGGATGGACTTGTATAATGTAGGAAAATGGAAACCAGAAAAAAGCAGGGTTGCAATTTTAGTAGCAGATACAATTGGCTTTAAACCAACAAGGATAAAGAAAGATAAGGAAGGTCACTACATACTCATCAAGGGAAACACCCAACATGAAGAGATTTCGATAATTAACATTTATGCACCCTACCAGAATGCTCAATTCGTAAAGCAGACCCTAATGGATATGAAAAACTTGATATCTTCCTGCACTGTAATAGTTGGATATTTTAACACCCCTTTGACGGTTCTGGATAGACCCTCCAAGAACAAACTAAACAAAGAAATATTAGATTTAAACCTGACTATACAACAAATGGACTTTACAGACATCTACAGAACTTTTTCACCCTAATAAAACTGAATAGACATTCTTCTCATTAGCCCATGGGTCATCCTCCAGAATAGATCATATCCTATGATACAATTCTAACCTCAGAAAATTTAAAAGAATAGAAAGTATTCCTTGTATCTTCTTGGATCACCATGGAATAAAAGCTGAACTCAACGGCAACGTGACTCTTCATATTCAAACAAGTCATGGAAGCTAAACAATCTTAGGCTGAATGATAGCTGGGTCAAAGATGAGATTAAGAAGGAAATCACCAAATGTTTGGAACTAAATGATGATGAAGACACAAATAATCAAAACCTGTGGGATACTGCAAAGGCAGTCCTAAGAGGGAAATTTATAGCATTGGAAGCCTTCATCAAGAAAATAGAAAGAGAGGAAGCTAACAACTTAATGGATCATCTCAAGCAACTGGAAAAGGAAGAACATTCCAACCCCAAACCCAGCAGAAGAAAGGAAATAACCAAAATTAGGGTAGAATTAAATGAAATTGAAGCAAAAGAATCATTCAGAAGATCAACAAAACAAAAAGAATCATTCAGAAGATCAACAAAACAAAAAGTTGTTTTTTTTAAAAGATTAACAAAATTGATAAAAAAAACCTTTGGCCAACCTAACCAGAAACAGAAAAGAAAAATCTCTAATATTGTCTATCAAAAATGATAAAGGAGAAATAACAACAGACACTTCAAAAATTCAAAAAATCCTCAGTGATTACTACAAAAATCTCTATTCCCAGAAACATGAAATTCTGAAGGAAATGGACCAATACCTGGAAGCACACCACCTTCTTAGACTTAACCAGAAAGAATTAGAAATCTTGAATAGACCTATATCAACCACTGAAATGGTATCAACAATATTAAATCTCCCTAAAAAGAAAAGTCCAGGACCAGATGGCTTCACATCCAAAATCTATCAAACCTTTCAAGAGGAACTAGTACCTATATTATACAACATTTTCCAAAGGACAGGAAAAGAAGGAATACTTTCCAACACATTCAATGAAGCAAATATCACCCAAATCAGGAATGAATCCAACAAAGAAAGAAAATTATAGACCAATATCATTAATGAATATTGATGCAAAAATATTCAATAAGATCTTAGCAAACAGAATTCAACAACACATCAAAAAATTATACACTATGATCAAGTTGGTTTTATTCCAGAGTTATAGGG
>CAUYON010096909.1:0-14420 GCA_963573935.1 Arctocebus calabarensis
CGCCAGCCGCATATACGGAGGGTGGCAGATTCATACCCGGCCCCGGCCAAACTGCAACAAAAAAATGGCCGGGCGTTGTTGCGGGTGCCTGTAGTCCCAGCTACTCGGGAGGCTGAGACAAGAGAATCGCCTAAGCCCAGGTGTTGGTGGTTGCTGTGTGCTGTGTGATGCCACAGCACTCTACTGTGGGTGATAAAGTGATACTGTCTCTACAAAAAAAAAAAAAAAAAAAAGAGCAAGAACAAGAAACATACCATTTCTGCCTTTACAATGTGAACTCCAAATGCCTTTCTGAACAAACAGTAGCTGAGAAATGCTGAAAATAAATAGATACAATTCCTTCCTTCAAGACCTTCCACCTGTAAACAGTACGTTGCAGGAATTGTTAACTGATGGGTCCATTGATAGCCATGAAGTATTCCAGGAGTATGGGGAACGGGCACTTCCCTGACTTAGGAATGTCTGGGATGACTTGCTGAGGGAACCCCCCAGAAGGAAGGCAAGTTGGATCAGCCCCGAAGCCTTCCTGGTACCCACCCAGGCTGCAATGTCTCTCCTGTTTCCCAGCAGCTTGTCACAGCTTGTCACAGCTTTTGGTTTACTTGTTCATCTTCCTTCAAAAACCAGTCAGCTCCTTAAGGCAGCAACTTGTTGCTATTTGTCACTGTGTCTACAGCCTGCTGATGCATGAAAACCATCTGATACAGCCAGTATGTTCTGAGGACAATATACGAGGCGGGTTCTAGGATGATGAAAACAGTTTTTCTCTAAGATGTGCTAATGTTAAAGACAATATTTTATGTCTATATGATGATCGGTTAAAATACCAAATAGGTGCAAGAACAGGTTCAAGACCCAGGGCAGGTGTAAAGACACTCCACGTCACCACTCTCCAAAACCGTGCAGTTTTAACCGGAGGTTTCACGATCCCACCTGCATCTGGACCAGAGAGCTCATCTTTCATTTGTTTGTGTTACAGAGGTCTATAAAATATTTCTTTGGAATAAAGGGCTCCATTGCTTTAAAAAAAATTATTAATCCTGATCAAGTTAATTAGGGCTAAGTTTTCTAGAAGTATGTATAGATTTTTCCCTTCTCCATTTTAACACAAGAAGGAAATGTATCATTATTTGAAATGACTATGAGGATATAAACCACTAGGTCACCGTGTTTGCATTAGTTGGGTAAGGTCCCTTTTGTAGTCGTGCTCCTGACACAGGCGGCCTGCTACTCTTGTATTGTGCCCATTAGATGGGAACACACCAATCCCCCTCCCGTGTCCCCTCTTCTTTCCCTCCTCCCTCCAACTTGATTTAAATTGAATTTTTCTCTTGTGTTAGATCATCTATTGGCTTCATATTAGCATCGAGTATGTTGGATACTTGAATGTGTTTCAGCTTCATCCAAGTTAACACAAAAGATATAAAGTCTCCGTCTTTTTTTAAGGCTGACTAGTATTCCATGGTGTACACATACCACAATTTATTAATCCATTCCTGGATTGATAGGCATTTAGGTTGTTTCCACATCTTGGTGACTGTAAATTGAGCTGCAGTATACAACCTAGTGTAAATGTCCTTATGATAAAATGATTTATTTTCTTCTGAGTAGATGCCTAGCAATGGAACTGTGGAATCAAATGGAAGGTCTGTTTTGAGTTCTCTGAGGATTCTCCATACTTCTTTCCAAAGAGGCTCTATTAGTGTAAGATACCCACCAACAGTGTAAGAATGTTTCCTTCTCTCCAAATCTGTGCCAGGACCAGAATGAAATTTAAATGGAGAGAATTGAGAATTTACCATTTTAGATACGTTCATACTTCTCCTGGATTCCACGTCAGTTTTTTTCTCACAAGCCTTCTTTAATTAGCACTTTTCTAGTAGGTAACATAAAACAATGTCCAGATGTTAGTAAGTGTTCCTTCTTTCCTATACACTGCAGCATCACTTCTTGCTATTTGTAACAACCCAGAAAAAGTCTTTTACATACAACCTCTCCAAAATTCCTGCAAAGCATCTTCTAGGTTCCATACTTAAGTTATTCCAAGATGTTCAATTCAATGCCACTATCTAATTTCCCTATAACATATGAGATTAAAAGAAAAATCCCACTTTTTAGATAAGATAAGTTTGTCCTTTTTTTTTTTTTTTTTTTTTTTTAGATGGAGTTGCTCTCTGTCACCCTGGGTAGAGTGCCATGGCATCATAGCTCACAGCAACCTCAAACCTTGGGTTCAAATGATCCTCCTGCCTCAGCCTCCCGAGTGGATGGGACTATGGGCACCCAGCACAACACTGGCTAGTTTTTCTATTTTTAGTAGAAATGTGTGTCTCATTCTTGCTCAGGCTGATCTCTAACTCCTGAGCTCAAACAATCCACCTGCATCGGTCTCCCAGAATGCTGGGATTACAGAAGATTAATTGTCTTAAGGAGTTGTAGGCCCATGTCCAGTAAATACTTCCATGAAGGTTATACGAAAAATGAGCCAAGAGACATACAGGTACAGTATTCTTTATTATAAACAATCAGATAGCTTAAGTACAGACTTGGTGGATAGCTGAAGCCAAGTTACTATAATCAAAAGCATTACTTCACTCAAACAGAAGTAGTTTCTTTTTCGTTGTTGATTTTTTCTTTTTTACATTAATTTGAACTTTTCTTTAACATATACTAGGATCATCTAACCTTGTCATACAGTTTCAGCTGTTAAATCCTAACCAGGAAAGATAAAATTTGAAATGGATGTTCTATTTTGCTTTATTTGTTAAATATATATACCAATATTTGGGACACATTCAAAGTTAAGCAGGAGCTTAAAGTCTATCAAGTGATATTTTAAAGTGCTTTTGCTATTTTTTTGTTGCTGTTAGGAGGGTATCCACATCCTTAGAAGACATGACACAGAGGATGCTAAATGCTAGGTGGGTGGCCAACTTTTCCTGATTAAAAATTAACAAAAAATCAAGTGTTAAATACTTCACGAGTGTAGTTCAAATACTGACCAGCTAGTGAAAACAAGCTTTTTATATCTCGATTTTCTGACATTAAAAACACTAGTTTGAACAACATGGTAAATGTTCCGAGTCTCATGAGCAGGCTGCAATGTCACTACAGGGTTCTCTGTTGCTTCTCCATGGCAACCTTGAACATGTTCTGCAGTGGTGATGTAGTTAAGGTTTAGCATGTCTGGTTTGTTAGTAATCCTGAAAACCAACCTATTCAATTATTTTGGATTGTCTACCTCAAAGAATGAGTGTTATATGAGCACATTTAGAAGCTTGAAATCAAACGCTACAGCATTACAATTTTTGAGAAGTTTGGCAGTAAAAGAAAAAGTTGATTAAAATATGACTATGTTATAATGACTAAAGAGTTAACTTTTCATCAATTCTAAATTACCCGTATTTCACAGGTCTGCTAATAAAAGCTTTTGGTAGGACATGACTGGTGATATCATCATGATCATATGTGCTAATTTAATAGGTTTCTTTCTTTCTTTTTCACAGAAAGCACTGGTTCACTGCAATATTTTCTCCTGGTTTCTCATAGCTGCAAGTTTTTTGTTTTCAATGTCATTAATAAGTTACCAATTCTAATTAATTCCACAAGGTTTAAGATTACCAGAGGATGAGTTTGACAACTTATGGAGAGATCAAGAAAGCTATGTTTGATCTCTGGAGCAAAAGCAATCTTGTAGCTCTCCCATGGAAAGGTGCCCATATGAGACTCACCATATTAATGCCTTTTCCAAATAAAAAGGAGGTGGGGAATTGTCAGAAATTGGAGAAGGGGAAGAAAACAACCAACTGTGGGACCAGGAAAAATAGTAACATTTATCAAAAAAATCTACTACTTGATTGCTCAGGAGAGAAGAGAAATACAAATTTCAAAATAGATGTCATTAAGAAAAATCAATTACATTTTTTTCAAGAAAGAGATCACATGCTTTCCTTGGCTGTAGAAGTTCTGAAACGTGAAAATGTCTCTACGGGCAGATTTGCTCTTAGACCCCCAGCTCCACGAGAGCTGGGACTGTCTCTTGTTGACATTTGATCCCACAGTATCTAACATGGTACCTGGCAGGACAGGTTCCCAATACATATGATGAACCAATAAACTACAGGTTTTCCTAAACACTAAATGGGCCACCTAGTTTTAATGTAAAATGTAACAATCATTTCCTATTGTGTACATGAAAGTTGTTATTAGATAACACTAGTCATTAGGAGAGGTGACAGGAGCAGCTCACTCGCGGCTCTTTCCAACATGACCATTTCTACACTGAACACAATTTAATGAGAAAAAATTATCATGTGCACCAACGCTGGCAAGAGTTGAAATAAAATGTGAAAATGAAGGAGCTTCTTGGATCACTGAAGTGCTGTCTGTTACAAGCAGAGCTGCCATCTTAAATTACACATTTTTAAGGGGATGTGAAATATTTTTCCAAGCAATGAAGTGGGTGGCAATTATATATGTACATATCCCAGAGTACCTACAAATGTGGGGACCTTTCCTCCATCACCCAAGGGAAAATTTTAAAATGTTCTTGATATTGTGTCTATTTTAACAAGATGTCCTATTATTCAGTACCACTATTCTTCAGAAACTCCCAGGGATTATGAAATTATTATCACTTTATTTGGGAGTATATTTCCAGGCGCAAGAGTTTTAGTTTTAACAGCAGCTTTGATCAGTAGATATTTTAGTTACCACAGATATTAGGTTAACAACTCATAAATTTGACCCAGTAAGGTGTATAGATTTTCTAAAAGTCTCCGCTTTAATAATCTGCAAACGATATTTGCCAAGACGCAGGGAAATGTGGCAAAAGGAAAGCCCTCACCTCCAGACTTTGACATGGGAAGGTGAGACGGTGTGTGTCCAGCTGTGATGCTTTCTTTGGTCCAACCCTTTTGTTTCACCTGCTTCTTCTCCACACAGTTCTGAAGCCAGTGCTGCCCCCCACGGGGCACCACAGAGTCCCGTCTGCAGGACTGCCCACCCCGGGCAGCCCGGACCACAGACCTGATTGCCTATGTGGAAAACAGGAATCTGCCTGGAGGATTCTTGGACTAAGTTCTGGTCTTGTAATTTGGGAATATAGCTCATTTCATGCTACTTTCATATTTATTTTCCCCTATTAGACTCTTTTTTTCTTTTGCAGGAGTAGATTGAGGCAACATGGATGCTCAGTTTCACAGTTTCTTTTCCAATCACAGTTTCAATTGATTTAAAATGTATCGTGAATATCAGCACAGTAGTCCAAATATAGGTATGTCAGTTTCAGGAAGAAAATTAAGTTTCTGTGGCTTAACTCAGAGACTTCATTGTACAAGCTTTTTTTTTTTTTTTTTTTCTTACCAATAGCACTAAACAGGAGATCGTCTAGAGTATATGAGTTTGAGTGATTTGTTCCATCTGGGAGTGTTATTTGCTGTAGTGCTGCTAATACCTGATTTTTGCTCTATGAACAGTTTGCCGTTTCTGCGGACCGCACAGCAGGCTTTAGAACGCTCTGGCTGACTGAAGCTGCCCTGCATTCTGCCGACACCCTTCGACCACCGTTGACACGGTTGCCTTTCATGTGTTTCCTTGTAGAGCACAGGCACAAAAACCCAGCCTTTCTAATCGCACTGTACTGGCACCTGGTTAACTAGAAAGCACGAAACCAATGGTGATAAAAAATATGAACAGTATACACTGTATGTATTTACACACGTCTTTAGACGTTTCAGTTGGTCACAAACCTGAAATATAAGCCACGGCTTGCAACAGCATCTACTCTACAGAAGTGCAGCTTAGGTCATGACTGTTAAGATACTGAAGAAATCGGGTTATGGGGGGAGCCCATCTGAGTCAGAACTTTGTCCAGCCACTGCAGCGGTCCGTGAAGGTGGATCTCAATCCAGCAGGGGGTGCTCGTCACATCCTGGCGGTGATACTCAGCTCCCCAACCCTGGAAAGCAAGAACAGAGCCGGGAGTATTGTGCCAGACTTTGTAGTCACCTCCAGAGCCCCTGGAAGAGCTTATGGGGTGCAGATCCCCCCACTAAGGCAGCTTCTGAGAACAGAGAGGGACAGAATGTGACCTCTACCTCCCAGCAGGCAGAGCACAACCCTTGCACCAACTGGACACCTTCAGTGAGCCCACATCAGTGTGTTCCCTCTGGGTTCACAACAGAATCCTCACCCCCGGAGGTGGTCTGGGACTCTAGTCACATGGGAACACCGGCCCCGGGCAGAAGCCTGACCCTGTGTTCACCCCTTTCATGTCAAAGACAGCATTTTGCACGAAATGGTTACTATGGACCAGCAATTGATTCTGAAAAGACATAACTGGATAAAGAGATAACTGGAAGGCCCTCTGGATTTTTCAGGGTTGATTATCAAAGCGTGCTCTCCTCTCTCTCTGACTCACATGGCAATTTCCCATTTCTTACCACTCATCAGAGAGACAGTCAAAATGAAAAAGAAATAATGTATTTGTGTATTATTCTCTATATGCCATATATCAAGGAAAAATTATTTAAAACATGAAGGGGAATCATGGCCAAGCGAATCTGTTTTGTTAATGGGAGCAGTGATTCCCTGTAGAGTCTGTTAAAAACAGCCCTGCCTCCTGGTCACATTATATATTTGTGACCGTGCACTTCAAGTGACCCCTGATACCAGGTACCCCGCGCACCCTAGTCCCTTTGCTCTCACCCTATCCGTGCCTGCAACTGACAATCTTATTTCTTATTTTAATGAGAAAAATGAAGCAATCAGAAATGAGAATTTTCACAGCATCTCTACCCACATACCTGGCCTTTTCTATCTCCTGCTATAGATTAATGATCTGGCTTTCCAAATGAACTGGTCCATCTGTTTATGTGTTATTAGACTCACTTACCTTCCCAGGGACAACAGTCCCACCTTTTGCTCCTACTAGATCATTCCCATCATTAATGAACACACTGAAATACCTCCCATCTTCAGAACACATTTTTGTACTGCCCCCACCATTTATTGCCCATGTCTTTGTTCCCCCAACCCCTGTCTAGCAAACACCCCGCAAAGCCTTGTTTTGATGGCTTTCTCAATTCCTCCCCTCCTGTTCCCTCTTAAATCCATCTGGTCAACAATTCACCCAAGCCTCCAACAAAACTTTTCACGATCAAAAAAGACCTTTCTAGTACTAGAAGTTAAGAATCAACTCTTTGTCATCACATTACACGGGCAGCATTTGATTTAACTCATCATGGCCCCTCTAGTCCCCAATGCACTGTCTTCTCTTGGTTTCCAAAGCACCATAATTTCTCGGCTCTACTCCTACCTCACTGGATTTTTTTTTTCCAATTTTCCTTGGTGATTCTTTCTCTTCTTCCCCATCTTCTAATGTTGCAGGGTCCCAGCCCTCAATCCCAGAACCCCTAATCTTCACTGTTTAAACTCACACCTTTGGTGTTCTCACTTGGACTCATGGACTTAAGAACCATTCTGATGCTGATAATTCCTAAATTTACATCTCAAGCCCAGACTCTCTCTCATGTCAACCTGCCTACTCAGCATCTCCACTAGAATGCGTGACATTGATGTCAAAGTTATCATCCCTAAAACCGAACTCTCACTCGGATCTCCAAGCCTGGGACACCTGCTTCTTCTCCATCTTGGCTGAAGGCAACTAACTTCATGTTTTTAACTCCTCTCCTTTTTTCACTCCCCACATCTGCCCTGCCTCCGGAATTCAGAATCCATCTACTTCTGACCAGTTCTGCCGGACTCTCCTGGTGGGGGTGGCCATCATCTCTTGCCTGAATATTGCAATAGCCTCCTACCTTTATCATAATAATGAATAGCTTCCCTCCTCACAGCCTCGTGCCTGCACAACAGCAGACGGGTGAGTCTTTAAAAGCAGAAGTGAGAAGAGGCTTGCTAGCTCTATAGAATAACAGCCAAAATTCCTTGCAGTGGCTTAGGAAGAGGAAGCCTTGCTCTGGGTCCCTGCCCCCACTCATTACACTTCGGCCACACTGGCCAGCTTGTTTCTCCCAATTTCTAGGCTTCGTCTTGCCTGGGGACCTTAGTTCTTGCTCTTCCCTGGCCTCTGGTGCTCTTTCCCAGATGCCCTCTGACTGGTCCCCTGCCAGGCTCTCCCAGGACGAGGCCTGCTCCAACTCCCCTCTGCCTGCTCAGGTTCTCTCTTCTATCCTTCTCTGGAATGGTTGTTTACTATCATTCTCTTCTTCCTAGAATGTTGGTTCCATGAGGGCAGAGATCTGTGAGTCATGGGAGAAGGGGGAAAGATTGGCTTTTTTTTTTCTTTAGATCCAAGCATACTTTATTACTGAAAAAGTAATTTCTCAACATAAACGAAAGTTTAAAACATTCCTGTGTAACTGTTTAGAGTTTATGTCTTTTCACTGGCTTCCCTAGATCATAATTATTTTCCATAACTCCGAGACTAAACGAGAACATTTCCTCACTGTTCTAGTAACTTGGTGAGCACAGCAAAGCACTGATACAGGCTGCAGCAAAAACCCCTACCATCCCGCCTCCACCGTGGACTCACCACTGAGCATAATTGGACAATGACATAGTGTGGCCGCTGCTGACCTCATTCCAACACAGTAGTTCTCACGATTACAAATGTGTTCATTTGAAATGAGGAAAGTCACAGAATTGCTGAAACCAACACTTTCTAAGTTTACTGATCATTACAGATCAGTTATTCTCCACTCAATAATTTCCTACTTTCCTATCTTCCCTTTCCCCCTTTCTCCAGGCCTCCCTCCTTTCTGTCCTTCTTTTCTTTTTTCCTTTCTGTCTTTCAGCTGAACTAGACTCAGCAGTCCTTTGTGAGTAATCACTGACGTATCCCAACACCCACAACAGTGCCTGGCCTGGCGTACAGCAGGTGCTTGGCAAATATTTGTTGATGGACTGACTGAGTCTAGAATCAGCAGACATCACAGCTGAAAGAGACCCTAAAGGTGATCTGATACATCCCCCCCACGTAGCAGCCACCAGTGCTTGCTCATGTATAATTTGTAAGATGGATCAACTATAGTTGTATTTACTAAATACAGTAGAACCTCCCTAGTTGACCACCTCCCTACATTGACCACGTCCTTAGGCTGACCTAAATTTCATAGACCAGACATGCACCACATGTACGTATCAGCACAGCAGGCCTAATTCCTCACTTGACCACCTCTGGATGTTGACCAGGTTGTTACAGCTCCTTGGGTGGTCAACTTACATAGGTTCTACTGTATTTTTTGAAAGTCTGTGCAATATTAGTAAGTTTATTTGCTATGAATTGTGTAGCTTTATAAATTTAAATGTTGCATATCTGAGAAATATATCTAATTGATATTAAGGAAAATTAGATTTCCATCTAAGCTTATATTAATTACAGTGAAGTGATTACCTACGAGATATTGACATTTCATCCTAATTTTAGAAACACAGACCTGGAAAAAAACAACTGTACAATTCTAATGAGTGTTCATTAACAGCAAGTTAATGCCCTCTGCTGGCTCTAATGCAACAGAACATCTGAAAAGATTTCCAGTATTTGTTAAGCGCTTTGCAATGTAAAGCTGTAAATTTGAATAAAACTGCTTTGCCATTGTGAAAGAGAAATGATTTCAAGAATTCATTTTTGAAATGGGAAACTTACATTCATGATTCTTATTTTCAAACTAATTATTAAAATTATAAATACAGTACAATAAAAACATTATTTAAGCATACAAAATAGAACAATTATTTGTCAAGGTAATTTTAAACAGCTAAAAAAAATTTTACTTTGAAAAAATGAGCCACCCTGATTCCTGGGCTAGCTATGTGACAATGTGAAAACTGTGTCACATGTCCTAGGTAGTTTGGTAAACAAACTCAGATTTTGAAATATCAGAATAATGTACAAGCATTTTGCAACAGCTAAAGTAGCAGATGATGAAACCGAAGCCTTAGCTTCAATGTGCAAATCTCAGTTTGGTCTTCCCACTATGAAACTTCCCTGACGCTCCAAACTCTAAGACTTAACTTGAGAAATCCAACACATACTCATAAGCAGAAAACGTACTACTTTCTAAGAACTAATCACATTCACTTAATGTGTCCATCCTAATTTGTTTATATCCTTATAACAGTACTTCATTTATCCTGTCTTTTAGTAGAGCCAGTTCTGTGCCTATTTTGGAGCTAATCTCCTCTATTCTCCTGAATGCTTTCTAAGAGTAAGAAGAATGTCTTACTGAATTTGGATAAATTCACCAACATTCACAGAGTGACAACAGAGGTCAGCAATTCGATGAGAGGAAAAATCTCTGCAGTATTTAGTCCTATAAAATTATAATTGCATTTTATCTTCTGCATTACAAGCAAGCAGGTAGCCACCTTAACTTGTTTTTCCTCCAAAAGTAATATGCTTAAGAAATATCATACAATTGTTACAGAAAACACATCATACTCACAGAGGAACTCTTCTTAAAAACTGTTAATGGAATTTAAAAAGACTGTTGTCAGAATTGGCTGTAGAAGCGCCTCATCAACCAGAGTGCTGTTGTTCTGTTTTGTTTATTGTTTTCCACTTCATAATCTGACTGTAGCCCCCTCCACCTTACCTTAACAAAACTCATCCGGATGGTGCACATCTTAGTTAACTCATAAACGACTTCGAAGCCATGGTGCACTGACTGGGCCAGCAGCTGAGCAAACAGCTGGTTGTTGAAGACCTTGAGGCTGCACCCACTGGGGATCTTGCAGACGGTGGCAGGGTGGAAGCCGTGCTGATAGTTGCAATTCCGGCTCTGCACAAAGATGCTGCTGTCACTCACGCACTCGGCATACACCTCTCCCCCGACGTAGTACAGGTGCACACCTGCAGATGCAAAGACACAGCCTTCCTTCACACACCCTCGCAGGCCACGCCCTGCCACGGGCCCTGCTACCCTCAAGAGATAATAAGTCTCCACTGTCAGGTTCACGGTCAGATCATTAATCCAAGACGGGTAAAATGTGTGGCCCAAAGGCCACTTGTTTCATTATAATTAATTTGTACTTTCTCCACAAGTCTGTTTGAAAGTGAATCGGAACCCAAGAATCCAAGAGTCTCATATACATATTATTTCTCTCATCTCTCTTTCAGTCTTCTGTTTGTTTCAAAAATAAGGTTTCCTAATATTACAAACAAAATATCATGCCAAAAAAATCAACTAACCTTCATGCACATATATAAATTTGACAATTTAAAACTGGACACAGTTAATACAAAAGTGTCACTTAAGTGCATACACTAAATCCACTTCAGAGGAAACAATGAATGATGTTTAAATTTTAATTTACCCATAGCTACAAATCTATTTCTCTAAACAAATATCTCAAAGAGAATTATCTCATTTCAAAGTGTGTTACCTACTCTTATAAATCATATGTATATAATTGTCTATTTTTCCCTTATAAACAGTGAATTCCTTCCACATTTTTAGATAGAATAATACAAGAACTCACAAGCAAAATATAGCTTGTTTCACTTCATCTAACATTCTTAGAATTAATAGTTCAGAACAGCGTGCAGAGAATGTTACCACTCTTACCACTTTCTAGTCCAAATTAAACTTTAGTAAATTCTCTAATTTTCTGAGATTCAACATAAATTTACAGCAAGGGCCTAGAGTTACATAATATGAAGAAGCTCTAGTTTAGTGAATATTAAATACCAGAATAATTTTTCTCCACCTTTTTTACTTCATGAAAAATCCCCAACTTTTAAGGGAGAAAAACAATGTCTTCTGCTCCAGAACTCAACATGATTATAAATATAATCTCTATGCAGTTAAAAAGCGTTTGTAAAAATGATACAGAATCTACTCAAATATTCTGGGTCTCCTCAAAATGAAAACGCAGAAGTTGAGAAGCAGAACTCACAGACCTGGAGGGCTTCTCAGACCCCGGGGTGCACAACTTTGACTTTGGCAAACAGACCTGAGGCGGCTGCTGAGAGCTCCTCTGTCAGCTTCTACGCAGCACCGGGGGCAGGTTTTCATGGCACCCTACCCCACCACCACCGTACGTACTGTTTCTTTCTCCCATCTTCTTTCCCTTAATACAATTTTAGAAAAGAACGATTTTGAGTATTCCAATCACGTCGCTCTGAAGGAAGTGGCGGGCCTGTGGATATGCAGGCCTAAGTTCCCTCACACACTGCTCATCCGCCCAGCTTCCTCCTCTTCTCCCCTCAGCCTTCCTCTCAACCCTCCTCTCAACCTTCTCTTTCTCAGTCCTTCACTCACTCTCTTCTATGGCCTTGGACCTGGAGCCCAAGGCCCCCGAGGTAGTGCCCAGCAAGCAGAAGGGTGGTCCTGACTGGCTGGACCATGGTCACTTGGCATCAGCCCCAGACTGGAGCAGGTATTTGAACGGAACAACCTGCAAATACATCATCCTCTTGAAACCTATTAGGTAGAACAGGCCAGATTTTTGTTATCTGACTTGGGTCTTTATGTAGGGGTGGTTTTCGATCCTGTTGAAAGACTTAACTGCAACCACAGCCTGGTGGCAGAGGAAAGCTGGGCAGGTGGGGAGCAGCGGTCCAGTGTCCTACAGAAGAGGGAGGGAGGGTTGGAACTGACCTTTGTGAAAATCTGGCTTTAGACCAGGAACAGCAGCATCTAAACAGGAGGTGAGTGAGCAAACTATTTTTTTTTTTTTTGATAGAGTCTCAGTCCCCCTCTGTTTCCCAGGGTAGAGTGCATCATCATCTAGCTGACTGTAACCTCAAACTCCTGAGCTCAAGCCATCCTCCTGCCTCAGCCTCCCTAGGAAGTGGGACCACAGGCACCCGCCACAATGCCCGGCTAATTTTTCTATTTTTGTAGAGACAAGGTTTTGCTCTTGCTCAGACTGGTCTCAAACTCCTGGCTCAAGCAATCGTTCCAACTTGGCCTCCCAGAGTGCTAGGATTATACGAGTGAGCCACCACACCGGCCAGCAAACGATTTTGTTTGCACCCATCTAGCAGGTCAAAGTCGTGGCTTTGAATCATATATATCAGATTCAAGCCCACCACGTGCTGGAACATCGGTTCTGAAACTTGAGCTTGCACCAGAGTCACTTGGAGGGTTTGTTAAAAAAGCAGACCGCTACTTCAGTCGGTCTGGGGTGAGGCCTGACGACATGCCTTGCCGACAAGCCCCAGGTAAGAGCCGCTGCCTCACTCTGCCACACTTTGCGAAGCTCAGGCCGGTGTCTAAGCCAGTCCCAGGAATTGGAAGGGCTGGATTGTTAAGTGTGTGATTCTCAGCAACTATTTTCAGACGAGAGTGTCTCAGAATTCATTGTCCTGTTCCATTCATGAATACCAGCAGGACTTTTTATATCTATTTCAGAATTTCATCTCACCAAGGGTTGCTTATTTGAGAACTTATTTTATGTGATATTCCTTTAAATCGGGGAAGGAAAAAATGAACATGTGCAGATTTTCCTGCACCCCACGTGGTGACAGTTCTATAGGAAATGCTTAAAAATGACGTCATGCCTATTACTGTGCAATAAAGCGTGCCATTAACACGTCAATTATCGGAACTGAGATGCTTTAGACGTGGAAACAAAGCTAAAGCTATGATCCCAGAGTCTGTCCCAACACTGGCAATACAAATAAAGGCCCCGAAGGAAGCACCACCTGAGACACAGAGGGAGCCAGGCACCCAGGGCCTCAGCCAGCTTCTTCTCACACTCTGAAGCACACTTTCATTTGGTCTTTTGCTATCAGAACTTTCCAAAAAGCAGGTGTGACTCCCCCTACTTCTTAAGAGACTGGGGAGTTGAAGTCCTGGTGAATTGGGAACAGGAACGCCCTGGGTTTGACTCAGTCTGCTCGGTCAGGCTGCAAGTACGTCCCCTCTAATCTTCTGTTGTCTTGAGTGACAAATGAGTAGGGAAAGACTGGGAAGAGGACAGGTTAGGAAGGCTGAAATGTTCTAGAATCTACTAATAGAAGAGGAAGTCAGTGTCCCAAAGTGGAAGAAATGGTCAAGAGGGGGGGAGGTGGAAAGACCACCGTAAAAGGCAGAGCACATTCTGCTACCACCCTGCTCAGAGGACCCAGATGCCACTTTCCTTAGGATAAACCTGAACTTATGAGCACAAACTCAACACCTCTTCTTGAGTTTGTAACTGCTCTTCCACACAGCTATTTTAAAATCTGGCTGCTTCTGAGACTCATCTGAAGCTTTAGGAAGCTAAGTATTTTTGAGTGTCATAATGGCATTTTTAAAAATTCCTTAGTTAGGGCGGCTCCTGTGGCTCAGCGAGTAGGGCGCCGGCCCCATATACCGAAGGTGGCGGGTTCAAGCCCGGCCTCGGCCGAACTGCAAAACAAAAAAAAATAGCCGGGCGCTGTGGCGGGCGCCTGTAGTCCCAGCTACTAG
>CAUYON010096911.1:0-22567 GCA_963573935.1 Arctocebus calabarensis
GGGCGCCTGTAGTCCCAGCTACTTGGGAGGCGGAGGCAGGAGACTCGCTTGAGCCCAGGAATTGGAGGTTGCTGTGAGCTGTGATGCCACAGCACTCTATCCAGGGTGACAGCTTGAGGCTCTGTCTCAAAAAAAAAAAAGGAATATATGGCAACATTGACCTGTCACTCTCACAGAACAACCCATTGGAATGACTGCCCTTTTAGAAGAGCCATATACTTTCCAGTACCCAGGTTCTCACCTCTTCCCTCTTAGACAGGGTCTCACTCTGGTGCCCTGCCTTGGCTAGAATCATAGCTCACTGGACCTCAAACTCCTGGGCTCAAGTGACTCTCTTGCCTCAGTCTCCCAAGTAACTGGGACTACAGGTGTGTACTACACCATGCCAGGCTAATTTTTCTATATATTATAAAGACCAGGTCTCATTGAGGATGGTCTGGAACTCCTGACCTGCAGCAATCCTCCTGCCTTAGCCTCCCAGAGTGACAGGATCACACGTGTGAGCCACCATGCCTGGCTTCTTTTTTATTCTTGACTATTTTCCTGGTTGACCCACAAGGGCACTTCAATTTTTGACCTCCATTCTATATACTTCTTACTGTTCCTATGATATACTTGTTTCTCTTGCCCGCTCTGATTCTGATTTATTCTGTTTACTCTTTGTCTTTTTCTTCAGTCACAAAACACCCACATTACTGTTTTAGCCTCCAAAGACACGAGATTAGAGCATATCTAAAAGCCACAGAACCGTCTGAGAACATGAACTTCAAAACCCTAAGAAATTATTTGTATTACATAGTCTCACCCATCACCTTCCAGCAAAGCTGTGTCAGCAATGCCAGTTTCCTTCAACGACTGGTTTTCTTTATAACTCTCCTCTACTCAAATATAAAGAGTCAGACCACAGTAACCTACCAGTGACACTTTTATAATTCAACGCTTGGCTCTTCTACATTTTCAACTTTTGCATTAAAATACCATGCTATGTTAGATCCTGTGAGTTTACAGCAGACACGACTTGATGATTACAGCATGTGGCTTCAGCTTCGCACTACTATGCAGATAATGTTTAAAACCTCTCTGTTCCTAAGTAAATCTTCTGACCACTTTGCCCTGAAATAATACTACCATTTACTTTAGAATGCTGTTATTTCTCACGTCCCATTTACACAGAGGCAGGGAGAGCCCACCATCGGAAAACTGCAGAACATTTCAGTTCTTTGATACAACTCCTCTCACTCACCTACAGTCCCTGAAATTTATCACCTGAGAATCTGGAATTTTAGGATTTGGAAGTCTCCTTCCGCCCCAGAATCGGTCCCACCTCACCTTAGTGGTTAACAGAAGAGTTTACTACAATATGAAAGGTAACAGAACAATCTCTTTTTCTCTCAGACCCCAAAAAGGACTAGAATTGAACAGAAATGAAAATGAAATGGAGAGTAGGAGACGTACCGCAGATTGAAACCTCGGTTGCTCTTCCTGGAATAAGAGAGAGAAAAAAAATAGAAAATAAAGAAGTTATTTTTACACTTAACATTCAAAAATAAGAAAGAAAATGCCGGCGGCAAAGGAAGCGGCGGGTGGGGAGTCAGCCCTGCACCCTCCTTCTCCCCCACCCTCGGCAGGATCCGGCGGGGTCGGGGGACCGAGCGCCGCCCCTCCCTCCGGACCCAGCACCGGCCAGAGGGGCTTTGGGACTGTCCCCTCCCCGCGGACACTCCCGAGCCCTGTCTGCTGTCTCCCTCACCCCCGGGATCCGCGGGTCACGGGAGGAGGGGGTCCCGCACCCAAGAGGCAGGTCTTGGGCACCGTCTCCTGCCCCAGGATCCGGACAATGGGATCCTAGCCGCCCCCATCCTTGCGCCTCGAATCCTAAGTCGGGTCGGGAGGGAGCGGGAGACCGCAGCACCTTCATCCACAGGAGAAGGCAGGGGTCCCAGAGGCCGCGTGTCTCCGCCCCAGCTCCAGTCCCAGGAGGCCGCTCCGTCCAGGAGCCCAGAGGGGAACGAGCCGGAGCGCGACGGAGGCCGTCCCGCCCGGAGGGAAGGGGAAGGAAGCGGCGGCGGCCCGGCCCCCTCCCGCCGTCGCCCAGCTGAGAGCCCCGGCCGCTGTCCCCGCCTGACAACCCGCACGGGAAGGAAGAAGCCCGGGGACTCACGTCGCTCTCCACCTCGATGTCATCGTTATCGCTCATTTCCTACGGCCCAGGGAGCGGCCACTGCAGCGGCGGCGGGGAGGGGAGGGGCGAGGGGAGGGGGAGTCACCGACAACAACAAGCTGAGTCCCCACACACACACTCGCTCGCTCGCTCGCTCGCACACTACACACAACACGGGTAAGAACCACCTCCTCACTGCTGCACCGGATCAACGGCGGCACGCACGCCCGGTCGGCCCCTTGCCACGTGACCGCGCTCGTCGCGCTCGGGCCGCCGAGGCTTGTAGTTTTTCTCCCTCTGACTGACGGCCCGTCTAGCTGCAGAAAAACTACAAACCCCATAAGGCCAGTGTATTGGCCGGCTTGTGGACGGAGCCCAGAGCGCCTGCGTGTCCCGGGGCAGCGTGGAGAGAGAGCGATACGGCGTGGCGCCTCCTGGGAGTCGTAGTCCGCAGACCGCGAGTTGTCAGGAGGTTTTCATCCCGAGGCGGCAGAGGAGGCTGCTGGGAAGAGGGACACGTGGAGGGAGCGGGGTCTCCCGGAGCCGGGCACCGTCTGTGCCGCGGGCGCCGGGCCCTGGAGACAGGCCGGAGGCTCACCGGGAGTAGCCAGCTGCCTAGATAACGCTGCCTCTCTTTGGTGCGACTGGTTTCACTTCGTCTCTTTGGTGTCTGAGTCTCTCGGCTTTGCACCAGGGGCGTAACCCGCCCAGAAGGGAATTGTGCTACAGGGGACCAGGGGGGCGCGGCTCGAGATGCCCACGCGGACGCTCGGGATCTGGTGGGGAGGTGTCAATGGCAGGTGTTGAGTGGGGGTGCAGGGCAGGCAGGATGACCGACCTCGTCGTGGGACCGCTCCCTGCTGGAGAATGTTATATTCCGAGAGTGAACATCCTCCCTACTCAGCTACTCAACGTGAAGTTCGTACAGCTGCAGAACCTCAACAACCGAAGTAAAGCCCCTTCTGAGGTTGGTTTAGGGAGTGTCCAGTTTAGAGTACCATAATTGAGATTGCAAAAAGAATCAAAGAGGAAAACTTGTGCAGCTCTCTGTCCAGTTAAAATCATACTTGTGTATACCGTGACATGAGGTGTAAACACATCCATTCCACCAACATTTATTGAACACCTAATTATGGCACCTGATATATAAAACCAGAATGGTCCCTGCCTTCATGCTGCTTACAGCTGTGCAAGCAAACCTGCGTGTCCTACCGTCACTTTTTTTTTTGGAGACAGAGTCTCACTTTATCGCCCTGGGTAGAGTGCCATGGCATCACACAGCTCACAGCAACCTCCAATTCCTGGGCTTAGGCGATTCTCTTGCCTCAGCCTCCCGAGTAGTTGGGACTACAGGCGCCCGCCACAACGCCCGGCTGAGGCCAGGTTTGAACCTGCCACCTTTGGTATATGGGGCCGGCGCCCTACTCGATGAGCCACAGGCGCCGCCCTACCGTCACTTTTTGAGAGTGCACCGAGTCCGTCTCACCTGAAAGGAAAAACAATAACAAAACGCTTTTCACCTTGAGATAAACAACCAAATTATTTTTACATCTGGTCCCCAAAGTGAAGGAAATCTTGAGCTTTTCTCATGAGTTACTGATTCTAGAATGAAAACCATTTTATCCTCGACTTTTGAACCCAAAATTTGTTGACACATATCCCCAACATGGATTCCATGCTGAAGAGACACATGTAAATATAGCAATCCTTCCCTTACATTTTGCCCTTTATTTGTCTGTTGTATTTCTTATTCAGTGATCCAGTCCTACTGAAGTCTGTGCATGTTTGCAAGTGGACTCATCTTTTCCAAATCCTTTTGTGTCCTCAGGTTACTGGGGACAGAACTTAGTGTTGGGTAGACAGACACAAGGAACCTGAGGACACAAAAGGATTCGGAAAAGATGAGTTCACTTGCAAACATGCAAACACTAAGTTGGGTAGACAGACATAAGCAGACCGTTACAGGAGTTGATGGGTTATGAGACACAGACAGCCAGACAGCAGCTTTTGGGTGAGTTATTCACTGGGTACTAGAAATTAAGGCTAAATGATGTTTTTTTTAATTTTTATTAAATCGTAATTGTGTACATTAGTGCAATCATGGGGCACAATGTGCTGACTTCATATACAAGATGAAATATTTTCATCGAACTGTTTAACATAGCCTTCATGGCATGTTCTTAATCACTATATGAAGACATTTATATTCTGCATTTAGTAAGTTTCACCTGTATGCTTCTTTTTTATTTTTATTTATTTATTTTTCATTTTTATTTTTTATTAAATCATAGCTGTGTACATTAGTGTAATCATGGGTACAGTGTGCGGGCTTCATATGCAATCTAAAATATTTTCACCCAACTGTTCGACATAACCTTCATGGGATTTTCTCGTTTATTGTATGAAAACATTTGTGTTCTGCACTTAGTAGGTTTCACCTGTCCCTTCTAAGGTGCACCATAAGTGTGATCCCACCATTTACCCTCTCTCCACCCACCCTCCCCACCCTCCCTTATCCCTTTCCCCAAACTCTTGTGCTATAATTGGGTTATAGCCTACGTATGAAAGTTCTTCATTTTGAATAGTGCCCCATTAACTGATGTTCACCCAGAACCTTAGAATATGACCTTATTTTGAATTAAACAATATTGGTCCTTTTGTATCTGGCTTATTTGTCTTAGCCTAAAGTCTTCAAGGTTCATCCAAGTTTAGTGGAAGTCAGAATTTCATTCCTTTAGTTTTGTTTTATTAATAGACTTTTTCAGAGTAGTTTTAGCTTCATTTCAAAATAGAGAGGAAGATATAGCAATTCCCTATATGCTTCCAACACCTAGGTATGCACGGCTTCCAGCATTACCAACATCCCACACCAGAGTGATACGTTGTTTACAATTGAAGAACCTACACTGCCCAATCATTGTCATCCAAAGTCCATTATTTATGTTAGTGTTCACTCTTGGTTTAGTACATTCCATGGATTTGGACAAATACACAATGACATGTGTATCATTATAATTTCATGCAGAGTAGTTGTCCATTCCTAAAAAACCTCAGTGCTCCACTTATTCATTTCTCCACTTCACTTCTTTAAAAAAATGAATCATATTCCATTATATGTCTTCACCACACTTTGTTGATACATTCACCATTTGATGGACATATGGGAGGTTTCTAATTTGGGGCTATTATAAATAATGCTTCAGTGGACACTTATGTATAAGTTTTGTGTGAATATATGTTTTCATCCCCTTGGGCATATATCAAAGAGAAGAATTGCTGGGTCAATGGTAAGTCCATGATTAAACTGCTGGACTGTTTTCCGAAGTAATGGCACCATTTTATATTCCTACAAATAATGTATGATGAATCTAATTTTTTACATCCTTCCCAACAATTATGTGTCTTTTTTAGCTCTTATTGGGTGTGAAGTGGTATTTTTCTATGCTTTCAATTGCATTTCCCTGAGGACTAATGATGTTGAACATCTTTTTATGTTCTACATAAAAATTCTTAGATGTTTCAAAGAAATTTTCACATCTTCTTTGGAACAAGTCTATTCAAATCCTTTTTCCAATTTTAAAATGGTATTTTTATTTGTTTATTGTTGTCCTGTAAGAGTTGTTTATACTCTGATCATTTCAAATATTTATGTTAATAATTTTTTCTCTAGTGTCATTTCTGCTCATGTTTCAATGTGCTATTTTTTCCCTATAATTTTGTCTTGTTTGTTTTATGTTTTAATGTGTTATTTTTTTCCCTATAATTTTGCCTTTTGGATATGCCAATTCATGTTTAAGTCATCCTTCTGTCTTATATTTATGTCAGGGAGTTCATTTTTTCTTTAATTTCTACAAGTAAAAATTGGGTGATGTCAAATACTCTTTGGAAAATGCAAGAAATATCTGTCAAAATTTTGGCTTTTGTTTACTGTGTGCAAAAGTACTTATTTGACAGATTCCCAATGTTCTCCCCCACTTTTTTCAAACTGTGCAATTAATATTTTCCAGAATTTGAGTTATGAACTTGATTCTTATCCTCTTCTTGATGTGGATGCATGAAATTCTCCGCTTTTTGTTTCTTTTATTTCTTTTCAGTATATTTGGAGGTATGCACTGGGGCATGTGTGAGAATATATATTATTTCGCCTTTTTTCTCTGAATCTGATAGTATTTTTGGATTGAACAGCAGCTAAAATTGTATACCATTACCTAGAAAGCATTATATATTTGATAAAAAGTAGAATAAAGTTGATACTTTCAACTTCTGTTAGTACCCATTTGTTTGCTAAATGAAGCCAGTCTTCCAGACTCTCTTCTGCTTTCACTGGCACACAGCAGTGACCGAAGGGCAGCAGTGATCTGAGGTCAACTGGAGGCCAACAAGAGAGTGTGGCTTCTGCCCAATCTAGATCATGATGTCTTAATAGCTGCCCTCAAAATCTACCATTAGTTGTAAAATCTCAAAATAATGTACAGCCTCCAGAGGCAATTCCATACTGGCTGTATTCATAGCCAGTACATACTGGAAAATACTAACCTCATCGCCTCTGGTAGTGCTGGTTTTCCTTCTGAAAACTCTGCATTTATAGGAGTTCAAGGGTTAACCCAATGGCATAGAGTCAGCTCAAGGAGTGGGCGTGAAGAGACCGGGTTCTTTAATTCTCAGCTTTGGTCTCTAACCGCTAAACCACACTACTATCCTCTCTAATTACACTTTATGTAATAGGTGTAAAAATATGTTTTTGAGGTGATGGGATAAAATTAGAAGTTAGGCAATTGGATTGGTCCTCACATCCATCTCAGTCACTAAAACAAAAATCCATGATGAATAAATGGGACCAAAGGGTTTCTTAGCAAAATAAAGTTAATGGAGCTTCTAAATGAATTTGTACCACAAAACCAAAGAAGCATTTAGGAATTTCCCCAATACCCCTAAGGAGGACATTTTCCAGTACTTACTGGAAGATAATATAAATAAGAAGGTGGAACTCTGCTTTTCATACAAAGAAAGCTTTTCTTCCACAAATTTTTGGCAATTTTACCTTCAGGGAATATATTTTTGCTACTTTGTTTTGTTACTTTGAAATTTAAAACCTGTATGATAAATTAGGAAGACTTGTATTTATTTCTTCACAATAATCCGAGTAACTACTATTGATATTGTGTGTTTAAAAAGTATGAAAAAGTTTTTCCCTAATAGGAAACCTGGACATTCTGCAACATGAAGATCAGTACAGATGTAGGAGCAGTCTCAGTAGCCATGTCTTGTAGAAACTTCTCCCATTGCCATTATGGCACAGAGGACCTTACTGATGACATCACAGTTCCACTCACATTACATGTTTATTAATACAGGTGACCCAGGCAGGTCAAGCTATCTTCAAAGCATAGCTTCAATATTTTTAAGTAGGATTGTGAATTTTCTGTTCTACTTACTACACAAAGATTTTATAAAAATAGCACACTAAGACGTTTTGGAAAGATGTAAAATTTTTAAAGTTCTAGGTTATACTAATTTCTTAAATTTGAAGTAAAATCTCTTAGAGAAGATGTGAGGAAGGCAAAGCATGCTGAATTTGGCTAATTCGCATGCTTTGTTTATCCCACTAGAGGGTGGTCTGGTCACCTCCAAATTAGAAAGGGAAACATACAGGATATAGAAACCATTTTACTCAGAAAGCATATATGCTATATTTGATCTTATGTAAATCTTCCACAATTTGTTACCCTTATTCACTTTGCTAACATTCCTTTCCTTTTAATCCTTTACTTCCCTGTTTTATTGTTTGGCAATGATAATTCTCCTATTAAATTTGTATGTGTAATGTAAAAGTAGGTATATAGGAAATTAATGATGTATACTTTAACCTAGTTCTTGGTTGCAAATGAATATGGTGCAAACCAATATACTTAATGTGAAAGGGTGTGTTGTTGTCATTTGCAAAGGATAATGTTGCTTTTCAAAAATATCAATGAAAATTTAGAAATTTGTGAGTTAATATTGTTAAAAAGGCTAACTTATAGAATTTTTATAGCTTTAGAATTGTAGGGTTTTTTTTTCCTTTAAAAATGAATCAAGTTAAGTTTCAGTAAAGATGAAATGAGGAAAGTTGGATGTAGCAGCCTCTCCCCACCATGCGTTGACACACACACTAGAAACTTAAGTATTAAAATGAACAAAAAGGGAAACAAAGAAAATGCATGATTACATTAGCTAAGATTTCCTAGAGGCAGTTTCCAGAGAGAGTAAGTGAAAGGAAAACCCAAATAGAGTCTGCTATTTTACTGGAGTTGAGGAAACTGAACTGGTAGTTCGGGGAGGCCATAGCACCTATAATTTGCAGGGCAGGATACCATAAAGGAAGGAACTGCACATAGAGTGATTCAGAGAGTTGCAGAGCCTCTGGCTGAGTACTGATTTGTGTGTGCGGGAGAGGAAACTAAGGTTAAAGAACCACTAGGAAAAAGAAAAGAAAAAAATATTACAGATTTCATGCAGAGTTGGGAGCAGTTTATGTTTCTGGATATTGTAACATACAAGAAAGTGAGTTGACTTCTCATAAGATTGATATCTTAGCAGTGTGGCTAGGTAATTTATAGATTGAAGGCTGCTTTAGTCCTGATCTTAAAAGCTTGAAAGAAAGTTTTTAATTGTATGACAGAAAATAAAAATCCAGCACTATTTAAGCACTATTTAAAGGAATACAACAAAATCCATCAAGCAATGGTATGATATTCACAACACTTGCCATTAAATAAAAAATGACCAAGCATTGGTAAAAAGCAGGAAAAGGTATGATCATCATCTCTAGGAGAGGGGGAAAAAAGACAGAAAAATGTGACTGACAACCAAGAGAAAATTAATCTTCAGAAGAAACCTAGAGATGACAAAGAAAGGGAAGCAGCAGTTAAGAATATTAAAACCACCTTTATGACTATGTTCTGAGTTGCTGAATAGGAGAAATTGAGATGGAGAGAAAAAAGTGAGGAAAAACACCAGGATGACAGAAAGAGAAAAGAAAGACATAAAAATCAGACATGTGTAATCTAGAGATAAAAATACGATGTTAGGAATAAAAAATACATGTGATTAGATTATTACCAGTTTGATAGTTTGATAACAGAAGATAGGTAACTTTGATAATATAGACATAAAAGACACCGTAAAATGAATCATGGAAGAAAATAGACTGAAAAGTAATAAACTGTGCATCAGTAAACTAAGGCATAGTATTAAGCAGCCTAAGATGTGTGTCAATGGAGTCCCAGAAGGATAAGGCTGTGGACAAAAAAACATATCAAGACTTAGTATTGACAATTTTCATAATATATGTGTAAATATAAAATAAATTTAGCACACTTTTAAATTTATTATAAGGGCAATTTTCAATATAAAACAAATACAGTACAACTTCCAAAGTTGACCATCTCCCTAAATTGACCACCTCATTATGTTGACCTAATTTTCATAGACTACACATGCATCTCATATATGTATCAGGATAGTAGGCCTAGTTCCTTATGTTTACCACCTTCATTTGTTGATCAGGTTGTTATAGTCCCTTGGATAGTCAACATACAGAGATTCTACACTATATAACACTATATCATGTGTTTTATGGCATGTTTAGAAGTAACATGAATGACTAAAATAGCTGAAAAGAAAAAGAACTTAAGATAAAAGAGTATCATTGTAGGATTTCTATATCATATGCGAAGTGTTATACAAGGAGTCCATAAAGTTCATGTGTAATTTAAAATAGTGTACAATTTAAAATTGCACATGAACTTTATAAACATTATTTCATATAGATAGTTATAGTTAAAAAATACACATTGTAAACTCAACAGCAACTATGGCAGAATAAAACGAAGAGGAATAGCTATACATCATTAGTAAAGATATAACAATCATTTTGAATTTTTGTTTCAGATTAATATGAGATTACAAATGATTAGGTTACATTGTTTGCATTTGTTAGGTAAAGCCTCTGTTGTAGTTGTGCCCTGTGCCCGGGAGGTGTGGCATGTATCCTTATCTTGTGCCTGTTAGGTGAGAGCACACCAGTCACCCTCCCTCTTTCTCTTCCTCATCTCTCCAGCTCTTCCCCCAGATTAAATTGAGTTTTCTCTCATAGGGGCAAAACCAATATTTTTTAAATATTTAATATAAAATAAACTGAAAAAAAGAACAAAAGAGAGATGGTATATTTAAACATAACAAAATCAATCGTTCCGTTTAATGTAGATGGTCTAAACACATCAAGTAAAAGGCATATTTTCATACTGGATAAAAATATGAAGACCAATTATGTCTCATCTGTAAGAAACACATTTAAAAAGTTGGGAAAGATAGACTATGATGTACTAATCAAAAGAAAGCTGAAGTACCTATATTGCTGTCAGAGAAAGTCAATTTTAGAATCAGCTATAGTATAATAAAGACAACCATTTAACCATTTTTTAATGACAGCAGGTCAGTTTATCATGACTACATACATGACATGCAATTGTACTGAATATATATGGATTTGATAATAGGACTTCAAAACATATAAAGCAAAACTGATAGAGCTGAAAGGAGAAATAGACAAATTCAGAATTATGTTGATATTTGGATACTTCAATATACCTTTCTCCTACTCTTAAAATAATTATACAGAAAATCAATAAGGATATAGAATACTTGAATAATACCATCAAGCAATGTAAACAAATCAATATTTATGGAACGGTGCTTCTAGCAAGAGCAAAATGCCCATTCTATTTAAATGCACAGAGAACATTCATGAAATAAACTTTATCCTGAGCCATAAAATCAGTCTCAATGCACATAAGAGATTTTCAATTAAAAAAATATATTATCATATTATAAAATAATTAAAGTAGTGATGAATAGCAGAAAAATATCTGGAAACTTTCCAAATACTAGGAAATGCATTATATAAAAAATTACATACTAAATATACAAATAAAATAAGTCAAAAGGAAATCACATATGAATTAGAAAATATTTTAGTTCTAATTAAAATTAGGGGATTTAAAGGTTTTGACCTTTAAAATATGCATTTACTCTGAAATTTGCTGAAGTCACTCAATATTTGACTCTTCAGTGACTCAAAAAATCTAAACCCTAATTTTAATGACCGTTATCATCATGTGTTCCCAAAATACCAAATTTATTTACAGCTCATTAATATTTCTTTTATTTTTGTTGCTTTTTTCTCATTTTATGTTAATTTGAAAGTTTAGAATCAAAAGTCTAGAAATTCGTATCTACCATGAGTTTATTCAATTAATTCCATTATTTCATAATGAAATTATTATTTGGTATTAGAGCCTGATTTGTCCTACTCCATAATATTATTAAAATGATTATGTAAGAAGGAATAGTAACTAAATCAAGGTACTAAAACACAAGAAGAGTTATCCAGAATCTGTCAGACCAAAGTAAAATTGACCAAAGCTAAGACGATCTTGAGGTATTGGGATGGAACAACTGGCAAGTAATATAGGTAATTCCTACCTGTCTTCTATTACATACACTTACTTCAGAAATATGAGTTTTAATGATCAATATTTTAATATTCCTAGGATTTAGAAGTACAGTTATTTTATATGTTTATCTTATATTCTCTTCCCTCCATCTTGCTAAATTCACTTATTTAGATTAAGTTACTTTGTAAATTCCTGAGGATTTTCTACATATACTGTTGTGGTGTCTATGAATAAAGAAAATCCCACTTCTTCCTTTCCCACGTGTGTATATATACCTTTCATTTCTCTTTCTTGCCTTGTTTCATTGCACTGACAAAACCTCTAATAAAACGTTGGCAGAAGAAACAAGAGATGGTATTTTGATGTATTCCATAAATTAAGGCAAGAGTGTTCAAAGGTTGACCATTTATTGTGACTTAGCTTTAGCTTTTTGTAGATGTCCTTTATCAAGTCAAGGTAAATCTTTTCTCTATTCTATGGTTAGTGAGACTTTATTTTAGTAATAATAAATCTATGTTGCAATTTATCAAATTCTTGTTTTTTGCATTTATTAAGGTGAAAATACATGCATATGTATATATATATATCACTTCTCTTATAAACAGTTAATTAAATTTATTTCTAAATATTAAAACAAATATTCAATCAAATGAAATATAACCAACATTGTAGTAATATATCATCTTTTTAAAGTAATCTCTGTATTAGTTTTGCTAATATTTTATTAGGAATATGTTACATATGTTAATGAATCATATTGATCTATCGTATTCTCTTGTAATTTCCTTTCTAGGTTTTACCACCCAAGTAATGGCCACCTCATAAAATGACTTGAAATATATTTCATTCTTCTCGTTTTCTGAAAGAATTTGTAATGATTTTTTATTTCTTACTTACATTTTTGGTAGAATTCATAAGTGGAACTACTTAGGCCAGGAATTTTCTTTTTTTATGGTGTTTATTTGTAAACTTTATTTCTCTGATGGGTATAGACTTCTTTGAATTTCTATTTTTCCTTTTGCCAATTCAGGGAATTTGTATCTTTCAATTCACCAATTTCATCTAAATTTTCAAATTTATTGCCATAAAATTATAAGATATTGATAATTCATTGCATCTTCTATTTACTTGATCAGTTTTATTGATTTATTTGACATTTTCACAGAGACAGCTTTTGAGTTCATACATTTTATTTTCCCAATTTCTGCATACATGTTTGTTATTCATTTTTTTATTTGTGTTTACTTGGCTATCCTCTGGGTTCTTAAGATAAAATGTCAAACTTTAATATTATGTCTTTTCCACTGAACACATAATAGTTGTATCTTACTAATTTTCATCTTATTTTTTTCCAAAATATATTTCTTTCTCTTTAGATTTCTTCTTTTGTATATGGACAGTTTAGAAGTTTTTTCTTTAATTGGTGAAAAATTTTGGATTTTTCAGATATGTTTTATTATTTATAAATAATAAATAATATTATCTAACATAATTTTATTTTTGTCAGAGAACATAATTGTTTGATTTGGATTCTTTTATATGTACCAAAAATTGTCTTTTTTTTTTGGCTCAGCATTTTGTCTATCCTGATGAATGTTCCCTGTGCCCTTGAAAGTCTGGGTAGTTTGCTTTTGTTGGTAGCAAATTCTGTGGTTCTATACATGTTGAATATATCAGACAAGTTGGCTGATAATAAAATCTCTTATACGTTCACTGATTTTTTTTTGTTTGTTTTTTGTAATAGGAAGAAATATGTGAAAATCTACATATAGTTTGTGTATGCTTTATGTTCTATCAGTTTTTGTTTTAGGTTCTTTGAAACAGTTTTTTATCTCCATTCATATTTATTTCTCCTTCAAAAATAGACTCTTAAAATTAAAAAAATCACTTTTATTCCTGATATTTGTTCTTATTCTAGAACCTGCTTTCTATGCTATCTATATAATCATCTCAGCTTTCTTTTGATTAGTTGTGGAGAGCGGGTTGTGAGATGGCAGGGCCCACATAGCACAGCCTGGGGAACATTCAGGGAATGAGCCCCCAACTGCTTTTCCTTCATTCCCCAAAGAGCCATATTCCTTTTTCTTCATGCTCTCTCTGCCAGAAGTCAGTACCTCTTTCTTTGTCTTGTTAACTATGCAGAGATTCCCATAATCTTTTCCTTCCCTCTCCTTGCCATATGCTAACAAAGTTAAGGAGTAACTATAGTTACATAGTTACATAGTTCTTCCTTTGTTTTGTTAACTATCTAACTTTGCTAACTATGCTGGGATCCTCATGATCTTTCCCTTCTTGCTTCTTGTCATATATTAATGAAGTTGTGTAGAAACCATTAACACAATGATTTGTCTTTATTAAAGTCATTTACATTTTCCTATTGTACTGTAAGACCAAAACAATGTCTTTTGTTTAATGCTATTTCCCCCTATTATCTATGCTACTTCCCCCTGGACAACCCTGTACAGATACTATAAAATAAAGCTGATTTTGTGCTTTGGTGTTGGCTATAGCCATCAGCTCAGTCAGACCCTGTCCCATCTTTGTCTCTGTGTCTTCTCTTGTGCTGTATTTTCCTCATTCCCCACCCATTCCACTCTAGTTTGCTCCCCTTTATGGCACTAGTTTGGGACAATTAGTATTTGCACAGTATATCTTTTGCCATTGCTATAAATTATGATTTTATGTTTAAAATTTTTTTATAGACAGCATATATTCAGAATTTGCTTTTTTATCTGTTCTGATAATCTCTGCTCTTTAATTGCATTGTTTGACCATTTACATTTAATATATTTATTATGGTTAGTTTTAAATTTACCACCTTGCTATTAATTTTCTACTAGCCATATTATTCATTTTTTCTCACTTTTCTTTCTTCATTTTTCTCAAATATTTTTAGCATTCATCTTTTCTTATTAGCTTCTTAGATCTTCATATTGCTTTCAGTGGTTTCATTCTCCAAATGCAATTTTAGCTTCCCACATTCCAGCTTTATATGATGTTACATCATGTCACATTTGACTAATTTCAGCATACTGTATAACAACCATAGAATATTATTGGTCTTTCTAAGAAGAATGAGTTGTTTTTCAAGTTAAAAGAAAGATTTTTTTGTATTAAAATAATTATGATCTGTTTCTTTTCATTTTTTGAATAGATCCATATTTTTGTTGCTATTATATTTCAATCTGAATTTCAGGAAATATAGTTTATGTGTACAGAGTAAGTATAGATATGAAGGCATTTGCTTTTTTTTTATTATTAAAATATCTTAATTATGTGAATTTTTCCCACAGCAGTAATTAAAATTGATTATAACTGCAAGTGATTCTAATCCTTAATATGTAGAAAGGAATGGTAATACAGATACATTGCATGTTAAGATGGTTACCTTACACATCTGCTTCAGAAGACAATATCTAATCTGCTTTATCTGTTTTGTGTGGTTAAGATGGAAAAATCCTTTAACATTAAGGAATCCATTATTAAAATTGCAGGATCAAAAGAATGTCCACTGAAAAATTATGGCTGTACCTAATAAAAAAACTGTCATGAAGTTCATCCTGAATTTAATACACTTCCAACAAAGATACTACTTTTATAATATATTTTAACTTTATTAATTTTGAAACGATATTTTTATTTCTCAGAAAGTTTGTCATCATTTAACACTGATAAATGTAATGAGGCCTAATCATGTATATTACAAAAGGTAGACCTTTTTTTCCTGCTGGTGGAGTTGAGGATAGATTGTGAGAACTGGTAGTGGTCAGCATTATGCCTGTTAGGGTTAGCTGGAAGAGCTGTCCTTCAAAATTTGTCCAAACATCTGGTTACCACTGTTAAATAGGTTAGGGACGAGCATATGGTTCTCATTTAGAACCTTGCAAATATTGTCATGATGGAGACTGAAATGTTAGGAAAGCCCAATACTGTTTTGATTATAATCTCAGACAGAGGAAAAAAAAGAAAAAAAAAAAAAAAGAACCTGCTTGCTAAACTAAGAATTCCAGTATCTTTTATAAAAATTTTTATTCTATGTTGTGTTTGTTATTTTAGTTTTTACATTAAAGAACATACCATTAATTCAGGAAGATAACAAACAGCTCTTATCTGTTTTTCAAATGAAATTATAACCAAAAATTTAAAAATAAAATAAAATAAATACATACAAGAGAATTATAAACTTAAAAGCTTTTATTTGTTAATAACAATTATTTGGAATTTCAAAGTTACAGTTTCGTGTGATAATCTCATTGATTAGGAATACATGTGCATATGTTTTCCAATTAGACCATAATTAAATAGCAGTCTTCTATCTCTGTCAAACAGACGAAAGGGCTGTTAGGTTAATCCAGCTGCTTAAAATGTGCATTGTATTTGAACATTTGCCAAAAAAAAATCTGTGGCTACATGCACCAGCTGGCATAAGGTTAGAGGGTGGGAATCTCTATGGCTCTACTATGGCTGAAGATATTTTAATGAACTCCACTGTTAAAATGACAAACAATGAAAAATCCTACCTTGGCTGCCCTACAATTTTGCCAAGCAGTGATATCTTCATAAATCGTTTTCCTCTTAAAATATTTCTTCTGATTCATATTTCTTTAAACTCTAAAACAAGTCATTTACTTACATTAAAAAATTAAAACACACTCAGGAGAAAAGATAATTAAATGAAAAAGTATAAGAAGGCTTTATTTTTATCAGATAATGGGACTAGGATTATAATTTTGTCATTCTGCTTGTCTATTTAAAAAAGGAACTTTAAAGTAAACAGCAATAAAGATATTCATATCAACAAGTTAATAATTCGTTGTGTTAGTTTCACAATATTGTTTTATTATTCATTATTAGAGACCATAGTCAGTTACTCATTTTTTACAATATTTTCCTATCACTTGATTTATTACTTATCATATTAGAAGAAGACTCATTCTTTTAACCATCAAGAAAATCTTGAATTACCTTTACACATGTACACATGTATTTGTGTGTGTGCGTGCATGTGTATGTGGGGTTCACCAGGTGTCGATATGAGGCCTGCCACACTAACAAGTCCCCTGGCACACTCTGCCTTTGATTTTTTTCTTTTTCCCCACCTGGTGCTTGTTACAACAACATGTCTGACTGGTCATTTGAGTTATCTGAGAAGCTGTCAAAAGGCTGAGAAGATTTGGGAAGATTTCAAAAACCTGGCTGAGCCTGCCTTCTCAAGAATAATACTTTATGACACTTTTATTCTCTAACCCAAACCTCAGATGTTTGATTTTCTTTCTTTTTTTTCACTGTTGAAATGGTGGCAGCAAGAAGCTTAGGCAGAGGTAGGATACTTTAAAAATATAAAAATCAAAGAATGTTTCAGCTTTCACTGAATTGTGGGCATTTATATTTTCCAATCATAAAGTGAGAAAGGGGACCTCATTTTGCCATTAACAGAATGTATAATAAAAGAGAATTCCCAGTTAATGACACCTGGTTTCTAGAAGTCTGCATATACCCATGTTTACCTCTATCTATTCATTTTTTGTTTTATGTATTTATATTATCTTATTGGTAATGTTGTTAGATGGTTTAAAAGTCAGAAAGTATGAAATACATGAAGGAAATGCATGAGGGGACAAGGCATCACCCAGGATGTTTCTTGTTACCCATGAGTACTCCAACCACGTAGCTGAACACTGTTGTAGGTTACTTGGACATTGTCTTTTGCATTGCCAGATTTAGCAAATGAACCCATGGGGCTCCTGTTTAGATTTGAGAACAAACAGTAATACATTTGTTAGTTTAAATGTGTCCCAAATATGGCAATGGATACACATATAATAAAGATAAATCATGTTTTATGTGACATTCAAATTTAATTGTGTATCAAGTATTTAGCAACCCTAATCCTTCCTGAGATTTTTATGCAAATGGGGGAAAATATGCTTACACCTTCTTTTATGGTCCTCGGAAATGGTAGCACACTTTATGAACTATTCTAAACTGTACATTTGTTTTTAAGTACCCACACTTTTGGAGATCATTCTTCATCACATTCACAGGATATTTTTCTTTTTAACTATAATTTATTTAACTAAATGCTCTGAATGTACTTGCCAGTTAATTCCCACAGTTTTTACTTCTAACTAATGCTGTCATAAATAATCTTATATATACATAATATCACATATATGCTAAAGTATCTGCCATAAATTCCTAGAAGTGACATTGTTATGTCAAAGGGGACATGTATTCTTCATGTATAATTGTGGTAGATATTGTCAACTGGTTTTGAAGATGGACATAATAATTATAATCCCATCAGCAATGTATGAGAGTACTTAGTGGCAATGCAATTCACCAATATATGTTATACAAAATCTTTGGATTTTGTAGTCAATCTGAGACATGAAAAATAGGGTATTGTTATAATTTTATTTTACAGTTTTCTTTCAATGAATAAAACTGAGAATAATTTTCCTATGTTTATAAGTCATTTTTTTTCCTTGAACTTTCTACTGATATTCATTGCCATAGTTTCACTGTGGCTAGTCTATTCCTTCCAAATTTCTTTGAGCTCTTCGGACATGTATATTAAGGAAATTGGCTTTTTTTGTGATATAAGTGAGTGGCAGTTTCCCTAGTTTTTCACTTATCTTTTTATTTGACTTAAAAATTTTTAAATGGATTCATTTTTATCATCCTTCCAGATTATGGCCTTTGTGCTTCTTAATCACAGCACGACACTCTAGTTTGGGCAGCAGAGTGTGACCTTTTCTCAAAAATGTTTTTTAAATCAATCAATTACAGTAGGAAAAGGTCTTTCTCACTTAAACACTATAAAGGAATTTATTCTTCTTGGATTTTTGTACTTTGAAAGATTTTGGTGGGTGTTTATATTAAATCCTTGATCCATTGGAGTACATGCTAGCGTTTGCTGTGGTCCGTGGTTAAAGCTTCTTCTAGGTGTGTTCCTAGTTGTTCCTGTATCACTTATTTGAACATCCATTATTGTTTGTGCTGATGCGAGATCCTGATTTTATTATATATTCAATTGCGTTGTGTTTTGGGGTCTATTTTAAAACACTAAACTCTTCCCTTAGTGTTTACCTGCCTATAACATAACAGTATTATATTGAATTATGAAGGCTTTGGAGCCTAAGGCAGCTATTTAAAAAAAAACTTCCTGGCTCGGTGCCTGTGGTTCAAGCAGCTAAGGTGCCAGCCACGTACACATGAGCTGGAGGGTTTGAATCCAGCCCGGGCCCACCAAACAACAATGTCGGCTGCAACCAAAAAAATGGCCAGGCGTTGTGGCAGGTGCCTGTAGTCCCAGCTACTTGGGAGGTGGAAGCAGGAGACTCGCTTGAGCCCAGGAATTGGAGGTTGCTGTGAGCTGTGAAGCCACAGCACTCTATCCAGGGGGATAGAAGAAAAGAAATTTTTCTTTTGTCTTAAAAGAAAAAAAAAATTCTTGGAACTTTCTCTCAAATGAGGTTGCAAGGCTGTTCTTAAAGTCCATTTGGTCATAATGCATATAATATTATGATTTTTCATTACTTTTCAAGTTTTCAAAAGTTTCATCTACTTTATTTCCGTTAAATTCTATAGCTCTATTATCATAGCTCAGGCACATGTCCTGAGTCAAGACATGTCTAAAGTTTGTAATTCCCCAAAGCTAACATGTTCCTCCTCACACAATCCCGATTAGGTAACTCTCTGAAACCTATAGACTTTATATCTCTTCAACAATGACACGTTAGAGGAGGGGATATGGAAGTTGGGACTACCCTTTCTTTTTTCCCCTATGAGCCTTCTACAAAGACAGCTGAATGACACAGCAGGAAATCTTAAGCAATTAATATAAAAGTCGGCCCTGACAACCACTCCCCTCAATACACTCTATTAAGTCAGACTTAAATCTGCACATCTCCCCTGGTAAACAATTTCTCAAATGTTTTTGAAATAACTGATCACCAGATTTGCCTAATTGGAAACATTCCTGAGTTATTTTTTATAAAAGGCAGCTCTACTAGCAAACAAGATAACTTCAAAGCGTTCAGAGGGAGCAGCAATAGGAGGAAACCTGGAGTCTACAGATATTCAGCAAAGGCTGGTTCCTCATGCAACTGCAGCACTGGGCACGATGGTGTGTTTGCTCTCTCTCACAACTGCAATCTTTAAAAGCAGATGGAGAGACAACAAACATGCCAAATGCAATGACCAACATGATGGATGGTTTCTCCAAGTGAGATCCATGAACGAAATTTCTTCTTTGTTATTTTACACTTACGTTAAAACTGCAATTTCCCATGACTCATTCCAGGTGATCAGAGTCTCTAGGAGTGGGTCCCAGGAGTCTTCAATTTACTAATCCTCCCAGGTGATTCCTATACACACACACTAAAGTCTGAAAACAACTGACAGAGATTAAAAAACAACCACAATGACCGCTAACAACATCTGTTGATGGTGAGTGGCGTTGACTCACTCTTCCTCTGTTCGATCTTAAGTTGAGTTTTTATAAATAAAGTTGCTTTTGTTTATACTACTTCTTTTGGTTTCTGTTTGGTGTTCTGGGAATCTGTCTGTAGGAAAACCCTTGGATATACTGGAGATATATTTTGGAAGAAAATACTTGGCTACATTTATCTGAGTGAAATTAGAAAGAGCTGAAGATTGAAATGCTGGGGAGTAAAAGAGAATTAACATTAACATTTGTATTTAGGGCCAAACATATGCTAGAAAACAAGAAATATTTTGGCAATATTTAATACACAGTTGAAGGTAATAGGAGTTGTTCCAAAATCCTTGTGCAAACTGGGAGCCCTTGACTGTGAAGTGTTAATCATCATTATCATCATCACTATTTGTAACCTGCATTCTCTTTTAGTATGACCCCTTACAGACATCATCCCATTAAATTCTCAGGAGTCCAAATGGCTCTGGATACAGCTTCTTTTTCCCAGTATGATTTTCCTTTCCTCCTTCAGTGTTGCAATTCCAGTAAATGTCATATTCATCCACTCAATTGGTTATGCCAGTGACTTGGAAGTTATTCTTGTCTCCTTCTCTCTTGTACCCCTTCCCTTTTCTACCCTCCAACATAAACATGTCTGATGGGTTAGCCTTATTGACACAGAAGGCCATTCAGACACCCACTAAAAAAATCAGATAAATGAAAATAAAGAAGCCCAGTGTAGTAACTCATGTGCACGCAAACTTCTCAACATTTTGATGATTAAGTTCCAACACCTGACTTTTTCTTCAAACAAAACAAACAACAAACATAGGTATTCTCTCAGATTGGCCAGAGAAAAATTGTTTGAAGTGATCTAATAATGACATTGGGATGCTGATCTTGCTGCTAACATTGGGGTGGGTGATAGTATGCTGGCTCCTACTCATCCTCATACTACCCACTGATTCTTTCAGGGTCATCCCACCATATATAAATAAGTCCAATGATTGCCTCTTCCAACTGCCTCCACTGCCATCAGCACACACATAATGTATTGACTTGAGGACGCAAAACGTTCTCCAAAGTTTTTCATTTCTAAAATTTTGGTATGTAGGTTATCTGTCCCTATCTGAATGTTTTCCTTGATTCTTGGTTCTTTTTCTGTGTTTGGTATGTGAGGATAGTTCATACTGAATGGTTATATTGCCTATGGCAATGTCAATGGGTCTGAGGATATTTATGCCTACTCTCAGTGTACTTGAAAACCTGAGTGTGCTCTCTCAGATAAACAAATTTTGATTTTGTTGAAAAACTTTATCAAAAGTGCATCATTTTCCAGGACATAGTTATGGAACCTCTTAGGATTGAAGCAAAGGACCTCATTTGAGATAATTCAATTCTGCCTAAAAAAACAAAGAGCACTATGATAGTAACCATTTAGGCAATTATAAAAGGCAGTGTAATTGCATATTTCTTCTTTCTTCTATTAACTTATTCACAAGTGATTATGAAAAAGAAATGGTAAATACAAAGGTTAATATAACAAACTTTATAAACATACACTTCTCTTTCTTTAAAAGGCATAAATTTATGGGTGGTGCTTGTGGCTCAAAGGAGTAGGGCGCTGGCTCCATATGCCGTAGGTGGCAGGTTCAAACCCAGCCCCGGTCAATAACTGCAAAAAATAATAATAATCATAAAAGGCATAAATTTATTTAAATTAATAATTATGTCAATAACTTTTGAGCTTTTAACATATACAGATACTGTACATAAATAGTATCAGAGGAAAGTGGATAAATAAATAGAAGTATATGATGTTACTCTATCTCACTGGAATTAAGTTAGTTTCAATCTTAAGGTAATCCTGATTAGTTAGGAAGTATATGATAAGCCATGGAGAAGCCATTCATAACTCAAAAAAGTATATCAAAAAATCACTAAAGTAACTTACATTTTATAATAAAAAATATTTATTAATGTAAAAGGAATTAAGGAATGAAGAACAGAGGAATAAAAGAGACATGACAGATGTAGTAAAAAAAGTGAAAAAGTTAACTATATCAATAATAACACCAAATGTGTATGAATTAAAAGTTGAATCAAAGGACAAGGTCTACAAAGGAAACATTTTAGATTTAAAGATGCAAATAGTTTGAAAGTAAATAGAAAAAGATATATCATTCTAACAACAACCATAAATAAACTAAAATCACTATTAACATCAGGTAAAATATATTTAAAACAAAACTGAGATAGGAGGAGGAGCCAAGATGGTGGCCAAGTAACAGCTTCCTTGCAACTGGGCTTGGTGAGACTGGGGAGAGAAGACTTCAGGCATCTCTGGTTGGCGAGATCTGCCCAGAAACATCCCTTTGGGGACACAGGGAGACAGCATGAGACTTCTGGACCCCCTGAGGAAGGCAAAAGCAGTGGAGATCTGGCAAGTGGTTGCGTGTGTTCGTT
>CAUYON010096912.1:0-11485 GCA_963573935.1 Arctocebus calabarensis
TACACCTGAGCTGGCGGGTTCGAATCCAGCCCCCGGGCCCGCCAAACAACAATGATGGCTGCAACCAAAAAATGGCCAGGCGTTGTGGCGGGCGCCTGTAGTCCCAGCTACTTGGGAGGAGGTGGCAAGAGACTCGCTTGAGCCCAGGAATTGGAGGTTGTTGTGAGCTGTGATGCCACTGCACTCTATCCAGGGTGACAGCTTGAGGCTCTGTCTCAAAAAAAAAAAAAATAGTTGGCTGTTTTCACGTAGCATGTTTTCAAGTTTATTCATTTTATATCATGTATCAATATTTAATTCCTTATTATAGCCAAATAGTATTTCATTATATGAATATACCAATTTTTTTTTTTTTTTTTTTTTTTGGGACAGAGCCTCAAACTGTTGCCCTGGGGACTGTGCCATGGCATCACAGCTCACAGCAACCTCCAACTTCTGGGCTCAAGCGATTCTCCTGCCTCCACCTCCCAAGTAGCTGAGATTACAGGCGCCTGCCACACGCCCAGGCCATCATTTTTTGATTGCAGCTGTCATTGTTGTTTGGCGGGCCTGGGCTGGAATACATACACCAGCTGTGGTGTATGTGGCTGGCGCCTTAGCTGCTTGAGCCACAGGCGCCAAGCCGGATATACCAATTTTACTTATCCATTTATCAGTTGATCACTTAGATTGCTCCCACCTTTAGGTTTTTGTGTGAACTGGCCAACTTTGTTCTTTTTCAAGATTATTTTGGTTACTCTGGAGTTGCCATATAAACTTTTAGCATTAACTTGTCAATTTCTGCAAGTAATCCTGCAATTTTTTTTTTTTTTTTTGGAGATAGAGCCTCAAGCTGTCACCCTAGAGTGCTGCGGCATCACAGCTCACAGCAACCTCCAATTCCTGGGCTCAAGCAAGTCTCCTGCCTCTGCCTCCCAAGTAGCTGGGACTACAGGCGCTGGCCACAATACCCGGCCATTTTTTGGTTGCAGCTCTCGTTGTTTGGTGGGCCTGGGCTGGATTCGAACCACCAGCTCAGGTGTACATGGCTCCTGCCTTAACCCATTGAGCCACAGGCGCCGAGCTGAATCCTGAGATTTGATAGAGATTATATTAAATCTGTACATCAGTTTGGGAATATCACCATCTTAACATTATTAAGTCCTCCAATTCACAAATATGGGAAGATTTGCACTTTATTTGTTGAATTTATTTCTAAGTGATTTATTCTTTTTAATGCTATTGTAAATGGCATTGTTTAACTTCACTTGCAAGTTGTTTGTTCCAAGTACAGTAGAATCTCCATCATTGGCCATCTCCTTACATTGACCGCCTCCCTAAGTTAACCTGATTTTCATGCAGCACACGTTGACCACCTCTGTATGTTGACTATAGTCCCTTGGGTGGTCAACTTACAGAGGTTCTGCATATTGAAATACAATTGATTTTAGTATATCAATCTTGTATCTTGAAGCCTTGCTAAACTCATGTATTCTAATAATTTTTAGTGTATTCCTTGGAATTTCTACATACCAGATCATGCCATCTGCAAATAGAAGTATTTTTATTTTTTCTTTCAATCTGGATGCCTTTTTATTTCATTTTCTTGTCTTGATTAGAACTTCTAGTACAACATTGAATAGAAATGGTGAGAGAAAAAATCCTTGTCTTATTCCTGATCCTAGAAGAAAAGCTTTCAGTCTTCCACCATTAAATATAATGTTGACTCTGGGGGGTTTGTAGATAACCCTTTATTCGATTGTGGAAGTCCTTTATTTATTTTTTAGACAGTCTCACTTTGTCGCCTTTGGTAGAGTGCTGTGGCATCATAGCTTACAGCAACCTTAAAATCTTGGGCTCAAGCTATCCTCCTGCCTCTACCTCCCAAGAAGCTAGGATTATAGGCACCTACCACAATGCCTGGCTATTTTTTATTTTAAGAGAAGGTGGTCTCAATCTTGCTCAGGCTGTTCTCAAACTCCCGAGCTCAGGAAATCTACCTGCCTCAGCCTCCCAGAGTGCTGGGATTACAGGTGTGAGCCACTTTGCCCAGCCTAATTTTTTTTTTTTTTTTGCAGTTTTTGCCTGGGGTCGGGTTTGAACTTGCCACCTCTGGCGTATGGGACTGGCGTCCTACTCCTTCGAGCCACAGGCGCCGCCCAGCCTGATTTCTTTTTTAATTTTGTAGAGATGGAGTCTCCCTGTTGCCCAGACTGGTCTTCTGGGTTCAAGCAATCCTCTAGCCTTGGCTTCCCAAAGTGAGTGAGCCACCCACTATGCCTGGTCTGCAATGTCTTTCTTTTAAAATACATATTCTTCACAGGTAGTATGCACGTAGCCAGTGATTTTTTTTTTGGCACTTTCTATACTTGAGAATAGCTATGCCAATTCTTGTTTTAAGTGAGTAAAGACATCCTATTGCTGCTTCTCAGAGACTGCTCTACCATGGAAATTGTTCATTTTAGTTCACTATATCCTATGTTTTCCTCCATCTTCTAACTTATTTGTGTTTCCCGGCAGCTCATTACTTTATTCTTTCCACGGAACTATCTGTAGTGTTTCTCCTTCTGTTGGACCCTGGTAATAACCATGTCCCAGTTCTTTCCTCCGGTAGGAGAGAATGTGGGAAAGTCCTGACTCCTAGTGTGTTTATTATTCTTGAATCCTTGCTTATAGTGCTCTGCCAGCATGCTGGGGGATTTTATAGAACAGATGCACGTAGGCATTGCCCAAGTGTCTTGCAACCTGATTTAACACTAGGCAACCAATGCAAATGTAGATTCATTAATAGCCTTGAGAGAAATTAGTTGAGTGTTATAAGGAGGCTTTGGCTTCAAATAGTGGACCACTTTGTGCCAATTGCCAGGTTTAGGGATGAAAAGAAGTAGCAATTTGTGTGGCTGAGTGATGCTCCCACACATGTGAAAGGAAGTCCATCCTCCACTCCAAAAGTGAAAACTTGTCTCCTGGGTAGACTGGGATTTAACCTCGTCAGTTAACCAAGAAAATGAATTGTATTTCTACCCATTTTTGCCTATGCTTTAAGGCTGCTTATTCTACCCTATTACTATTAGTTTATTTTTAGCTTTTTTTTTTTGAGTCAGAGTCTCACTTTGTCACCCTTGATAGAGTGCGGTGGTGTCATAGCTCACAGCAACTTCAAACTCTTGGGCTCAAGCAATCCTCCTGTCTCAGCCTCTGAGTAGCTGGGACTATAGGACCTGCCACAATGCCTGGTTATTCTTTTTAGAGATGGGGTCTCACTTTTGCTCTGGCTGGTCGTGAACTCCTAAGCTCAGGCAATCCACCCACCTCAGCCTCCCAGAGTGCTAGGATTACAGGCATGAACCACTGCACTTAGCCTAGCACTTCATTCTTATTTGCTTGCATGAGTTTCTGCATGAGAACTGAAAATCTTTACCCTGCACTTGTGAACAAGGCTGAGTATCTAGCACACAGCACAGACTCTAGCAGAAAAAGCAAATTTGGCCTTCCTCCAATGGCTTTGTTATCATCCTGCCTTTACCCTGAAGGTGACCTGGGACTTGAGGCACGGTTTGTCCTCCTAACTATTTGAGAACATTGAACTTGCTTTTCCTTCATTTTCTTTTTTTTCCTGGCAGACCTGAAGATTATCCCACAAGGTAGAATAAATAGGTCATGTGACCTATTTGACTTGACCCCAAGTATGCTTCATGCACAATTTCCTACTCTGAAGAATTCCAGTAGGACTCCCTGGGGGAAAAAACACCCATTTTAGTTGGCATATACCAAAGTCACTTAAATAAGTCACTAAATCACAATTTCCTTAACATTTGGAAGGATCTGGGGACTGCTATTGTTTTCCTGGTAAATTACTGGATCATACTGGTGTCTTGGAATAAAGCAACACATTTTAAATGTTAAGTTTCCATAAACTGTAACTTAACTTCCCCAGCTCCTGGGGGATTTTCACTGGCTCAAACTCAGGAAGAATTTTCTTCTATGGGATCCAAGATTTCAGAGACCAACCATTTCCTGAAGGCTTTCCTCTGCTTTCTGACCTCCATCTCTCTCCTCCCAAAGACACAACAAAGAAACTATTTCTAATCAGCGCAGGCAGCCAAGAGCGCCCAGTGGGTATAAGGTGCAGGGTAAGGGAACAAGAGAGCATGAATCCAAGATCCTTTCAGTTGCCCAATGGCTTGAGTAGGTTAACCCTTTGCCTTATAGCTGGAATTTTAATCACCCATACTGGAGCTTTTCTGAAAAAGTGATTTTGAACATGGTGTTAGAAACCAATCTAATATCAAATAGGAGTGATCGTGAGTCACAAGACAAAGTCCGCCCCAAAGCACCAAGTTACACATGGCACATCCCAAGGTTTCAAGACTAGTTAGTTCGGCTGTCTCTCCCTGTCGTTTGTTAAAACCTGAACTGGGTGTTTGGGTACAGAGCTTTTGAGGTTTGTTAGATGTTCTGGCCTGTAGCTCACTCCCCCAGCCAACAGGAGCAGGGGAGCTGTAGAGTGGGGTGCCAGCCTCGCTCTCCCAGCTCTTCTCCCTGTCACTGCCCAGTCTTGTCTCCCGCATCAGGTAAGCTTCCTCCACTTTGCAAAGTTGCAAATAGTTTTTGCCCTTCATTTCAAGTCTTGTCTGAACTAGACTTTCACTGTTCCTTCAGGGTAGGAATCTTGTCTCCTCTCCATCCTGGCATCTTTACCTTTGCCCCACCCTGGGGAGACTGGTCCCCAGCCAGTGGACTCTGTTAATATGGACTGGCACTGGCACGGTGATCTGGGGACTGCCTAGACAGCTCCTGGCACTTGTCACCAATTATCCCAATTCTCACCCTTTTTTCTTCGTGGTCCTCCATGGTTGCCTTCTGCGGATCATGACCCCAGGTTCAGGATGTAGGACTCCTGCTACGCCTCTGCTCCCTGGAGTTACCTCCCTACATTCGCCCCCACCTCCCCAGTCCCTAAAGCTTTCTGTAGTTCTGAGCCTGCGGCTCCCGACGCCTGGAGGCTGATTCGCGCCCGCGCTTGAGGACAGGCAGAGTAGGGCCAGGTCGCCCAGCTCCCGCGGCCGCCGCAGGGTGGGGCCTTCCTCGCCGCCGCTCCCCACCCCCGCGCCTTCCCCTTCCCCAAAGAGGACACCCCTCCTTCGGCCCGGCCCGCTCCCCACCCTCGCGCGGCGCCGCCTCTCCCGCCGCCCGCCCTTGCCCGGAGCCTCCCAGGCAGCCAGCGAGCAGGGGAGCGCTCTGGGATGGGACTTGGAGCAGGCGGCGGCGGCGGAGACGGCGGCAGCGGCGCGGGCTTCTCCCTCAACTCCCACGAGCGACCCCCGCGGACAGCCGCGGCCCGGCGAGGCGAGGAGGCCCGCGAGGGAGAGCCGGCGGCTGCGCCCTCTTTCGCTTCCCTTGCGCCGTCGGCGGCGGCTGCAGGTGAGCGCGGCGCGCGTTCCCCGGGCTCTGCGCGGCCGGGCGGCCCGAGGTCGGGCAGACAGACTGACAGCCCGAGTGCGGGCTGACCGACGCACCCGGCCGCTGCAGCGCCGCCTGGCCCCGTGCGCCCCGGGGGTCGGGGGGCGCCAGGAGAGCGGGAGAGGGCGGCACGGCCCGGACCCCGCGGCCGGGAGCAGTCGCTCCGACCCTGGCCGGCGGGCGGGTAGGGCGCGCTCCCCGCGCAGGACGCTCCGCGCGGCAGCGGCTCCCGAGTGCCCCGTGGGGGCGCTGTGCCCGCAGCGGGGACACCCAGACCCGGTCTACGCCGACCCGGGAAAGGGAGACTTGAACGGAGACGCGGTGTGCGTCCTATGGAACTGTCAGCCGATGAGTCCAGTTTCCCCACTTCGTAGAGTGGGATTTTAATGCCAGTGTCATCTGGACTTTGTTCTTGGTTCACCATGGTGGCTAAAGCTCCAGCTTCCCTATATTGTGTTTTTGTGTGTGTGTGTGTGGGGGGCATTTTGTAGTAGTTGCTAGAAACCCCCAGGACAGTTTGGGGAGAGGACCAAAAATGGGGACTGTGCCTAGTAGGGTCTCCAGGACTGGGCGCACAGATAGGTACCTTTCTTGGGGACTCCTGCCCCCACCCCAAACAAATCCAGTTGACCAAGTTCCAAATTGTCATAAATCAGGAAACGACAACGCATTTGCATGAATGCGTTTACAGTTGGCCTTTGAGGAATGGGACAGTTGGGGGTAGTGGAGAGGCTGCAGGGGTCGGTGGTCAGTAGCAGAGACTCTGAAGTCAGCCTTTCTGGGTTCAAAACCCAGCTGTGACCCTTTCAGGCTTATAAATTGGAGGTACCCAACTACTCTGTGCCTCATTTGTCTAATGTAAATGGTAATACCCACAGGCTGGGAGGATTAAAGGACATGTGACATTAGAACCTGTCTTTTTCTTTTCCTGAGAAAGCCTCAAATCTGTCTGTCCTTAGAACATTTCTAGGAGCATCCCTAAAGTAAGCCCTACCGCCTGTCTTTCCAGAAAAAGCAAGGATTGGTATGAACAGTGAATTCATCTCTTCCCCAGTTTAGGGAGAGACGCCTCTTTGGACGTGTGAGGGTGGCAGATAGTCCACATGCATTTAACTAGAGTTTTCCATGTAGTCCACTTCTGCTTTCAAAGCGACAGCCTCATAAAACCATGTCAAGATAATATGTACCGAGATGGGTTTATGGCCTGGGAAGTTTCCTCTCAGCCGCTGAAGCTTGGTCCCTTAGATTCCTCTGTTGAGAATGCAGATACCTACCTATCATTTTCCTCTCTGTTCACACTTTTAACTTTTATTCATTTCCATAAAATTTAATTTCAGGGCCCTGAGTACCAGGTTCTCTCTCTCTCTCTTTTTTTTTTAATACATCAGGGCTCCAGTTTCCTTGTTCCCAGAGTCCAGACCCACATAAACAAGAGCCACTGAGGCCTGAGCTCACTTTCCGGAGGTGTCAAGTAGGCCGCAAATCTGAAATACCCTTGGATGGTTGTCATGATCTAAGCTCTTGTCAGCCAGCACCATTATATTTTTGTTCAGCAAAATGTATTTGAAAGGTGCCCCCAGATTTAAAGAAAAAGAAGGACATGTCAGGTGCGGTGGCTCATACCTGTAATCTCAGTGCTTTGGGAGACGGAGGCAGGAGGATTACTTGAGGACAAGAGGTCAGGACCAACCTGGGAAACATAGTGAGACCCCATCTCTATAATTGAAAAAAAAGGAAAAGAAAAAGATGATTGCTCCTTGAAGTAAGATAGCCATTGAAGGCTCTGGAAAAAAATTCTACTGTTTATCTAGAAACAGTTCTGGCTGGTACCTAAGAGAAAGCAAGGGGTATGAGGGTGGGGGTGGGAAAGAAGAGCAGGAGAAGGGAAAGACGAAAGGGAGAGAGACAGGCTCTGGTCTCAGGAAAGCAGGCTGAAGCAGGTGTGGTGGGTGGAACGCTGGCCCGAGCAAGGTGTTGGGGCAGAAGGTTGCTAAGGCTCCATGGAGAATGGGTGAGGTTTAAGACAGTGAAGTCAATGAATAGTCTCTAGGGCTTTTCCTTGAGTCCTTTCCTGGGATTCCCCATCTTTTAGAGCTAAGGGGGACTCCTCTGTTTAAGGTACCTGTGGGGATAACTCAAGAGGATCAGGGAAGAGGGAAGTCTCGGTGTCAAGGAGAGGGGAGTGTGTCAGTCCTGTAGCTAGTGAACAGGGCCAGGGAGGGCCTTCCAAGGGACCAGCTGCCACTTGGAGCTTCAGCCTGTGAGGTCATCCTTGAACCCTGCCATGTGTCTTGGCAGACAGCCACCACTGCCCGAAGGGGGCTCACATGGAACAGCGGGACTGGGCTGAATTTCAGAAGCCTTGGCCATGGTTGGTAATTGGTGGTAATGCCTATTATGACAGTGACTTTGACAGTGTGAGAGGGAGTACAACAGGAAGTATACAGTGTGCTTTGAGGGTACAACCTAAAGGACACTTGTCTTGGCTCTGGAAAGACCTGAATTCCTATCCCACCCTGTGCTAGCTGTAAATAGCTTGAAAAGTTACTTGAACTCTGCGTCTCATTTCCCTTGTCTATAAATGGGGAACTAGGATTCTTGGGAGAATTAAATGAACTAATACATGTGAAGTGTTTAGTACAATGGCTGACTCAGTGCACATGCTCTTTATTTATTAGCTAGATGTATGATTATTATCTATGCCTTGGTTAAATCATACATCAGATGTGGGTGATATTATGTCGTAGGGTTGTTGTGCCAGTTAAATGAAATGATTAGTGTGAATTTGTCCAACCTGTTGTGAAGGATATATTAAGTACTCAAAGTGAGTTGGCTGAAATTTGCATAAAATACTCCATATAATAGTCAGTGGCTACCGTGGTATCTGTGGCTCAGTGAGTAGGGCGCCAGCCCCATATACTGAGGGTGGCCGGTTGGAACCCGGCCCTGGCCAAACTGCAACAAAAAAATAGCCGGGCGTTGTGGTGGGCGCCTGTAGTCCCAGCTACTTGGGACGCTGAGGCAAGAGAATCACCTAAACCCAAGAGCTGGAGGTTGCTGTGAGCTGTGACAGCACTCTACGGAGGGCAACAAAGTGAGACTGTCTCTAAAAAAAAAAAAAAAAAAGTCAGTGGCTGAGCAGGTGATTAGGCTAACAGTTTTGAAAAGTTCTTCCAAGACTACTGTTGGAAAAACTTCCATCTATGCGTGGAAAGTGTGGCTCACTGCCCATTGGAATACCCCGTTTTATTTTAGGTTATTGTAGTAGTTGCTGCCATAATAAATTTAATGGACATAGTGGCTTAAAATGACACAAAGTTGTTATCTTTTTGTTCTGGAGGTTAGAAGTCTGAAATGGGTTTCAAAGGGCTAAAAGTTAGGTGTCAGCAGGGCTGTGTAACTTCTGCAAGCCCTAGGGCACATCTGTGGCTTTGCATTTTTTGACTTCTTACCCATCTTCCTACTCTGACTTTCCTGCTGCCCTCATTTAAAACATTTGTGATTACACTGGGCCCACCTGGAAAATCCAGGTTTCTCTCTGCATCACTTTCTGTTCTCTTTTGCTGAGAATGACAGGATTTTATTCTTTTTTCTATGGTCAGATAGTATTCCATCATGTATATATACCACATTTTCATTAACTATTCATCTGTTGTTGGACAACTAGCTTGATTCCATATCTTGAGTTTTGCCCGTTTTTTTTTAAGCAGTCTTTTATTAAAGTATACATGCAGAAAAGTATGCAAACCAAAGATGCAGCTGGATTAATTTTCATGACATGAACGCATGTGTAGACAGCATTTTGGTCAATAAAGAGAACATTGCCAGCACCTAGAATCTCCCCTTAAGCCCTTTCTGTGCACTAACACTCCAAGTGTAACTCCAATCCTGATTTCTTTCCTTTCCGTTCTTTCCTCCCTCCTTCCTTCCCTCCCTTCCTTTTTCTTTTTTGAGATAGAGTCTCACTATATTGCCTTCGGTAGAGTGCTGTTCCATCACAGCTCACAGCAATCTCAAATTCTTGGACTCAAACCATTCCCTTGCCTCAGCCTCCCAAGTAGCTGGGACTACAGGTGCCCACCACAACCCCTGGCTATTTTTAGAGACAGGGTGTCACTGTTGCTCAGGCTGGTCTCCAACTTGTGAGCTCAGGCAATCCACCTGCCTTGGTCTCCCAGAGTGCTAGGATTATAGGTGTGAGCCACCGCATTGGCCCTTTTTTTTTGAGACAGAGTCTCACTCTGTCTCCTGGATAGAGTGTCGTGGCATTATAGTTTACAGCAACATCAAACTCTTGGGCTTAAGCAATCCTCTTGCCTCAGCTTCCCAAGTAGCTAGGAGTACAAGGTGCCCATTGTAGTGGGCACCTCCCAAGTGCCCACTACAATGTTCAGCTAGTTTTTGTATTTTTAGTAGTGACAGGGTCTCATTCTGGCTCAGGCTGATCTCAAACTCCTGAGCTCAGATGATCCACTTGCCTTGGCCTCCCAGAGGGCTAGGATTACAGGTGTGAACCACCATACTTGGCCCACAATCCTGATTTCTGTGATTTGATTTGCTCATTTGAATTTTTTTATTTTTGTTTTTGAGACAGAATCTCAATCTATCTGTCCTAGGTAGAGTGCCATGGCGTTATAGCTCATAGAAACCTCCTATTAGGGCTCAAGAGATCCTCTTGCTTCAGTTTTTCTATTTTTTAGTAGGGATGGGGGTATCGATTTTGCTTAGGCTGGTCTCAAACTCGTGAGGTCAAGTAATCCACCCATGTCAGCCTCCCGGAGTGCTAGGATTACAGGCGAGAGCCACTGTGCCTGGCCTGATTTGCTCATTTTCTCTTTTAATTTTGTATTTTTTTGAGACAGAGTCTCATAGTGTCATCCTCAGTAGAGTGCTGTGGCATCACAGCTCACAACAACCTCAAACTCTTGGGTTTAAGAGATTCTATTGCCTCAGCCTCCCAAGTAGCTGGGACTACAGGCGCCTGCCACAACACCTAGCTATTTTTTGTTTTTTTTTTTGTAGTTGTCATTGTTGTGTAGCAGGCCCTGGCTGGGTTTGAACCCACCAGGTGCAAATCTAGAGCCAGTGTACTCCAGCTTATCTTTTATTGATCAATTAAAGATCAATCTGTTTATTCAACATTTTTAAATTTTCTTCTTTTTTTTAACGTTCAACTTGTGTATTTGAAACCACATTTTATTTGTGTTGAGTTTTTTTTTCTATTTCAGTGAAGTGCTTCCTCCTTCAAACTTTTTTTTTTTTAATTGTTGGGGATTCATTGAGGGTACAAGAAACCAGGTTACACTGATTGCATTTGTAAGGTAAAGTCCCTCTTACAATTGTGTTTTGCCCCCCAAAGTTGTGGCACACACCAAGACCCCACCTCCCTTATAACATTCAGCACTCGGGACGGGGGGATGCAGAGATGACAAAGTGCAGACCCCAAGTTACAGCTCCCAGTCTCAGGCAGGGAGAGAGCCGTGCTAGCAAGAAAAATAAACAGTGTGAGAGAGCAGGCAACAGCCCCATTATCAGGGGTGACATATGAGCTGAATCTTGACGCCTGGCTGTCATTTTGATTAAGGGAGACATTCCAGGCTCAGGGACCTGCATGGATGAATGCCCCCAGCTATGACAAGAATCTGAGTCCTTTAGGCCCCAGCAGGGAGTCTGGGGTGGATGTGGGGATCATCATGGTTAGAGAGATGGGCAATGGTCAGTCACGGAGGGACATGAATGTTTATGCGCAGTGAGGCCATAGACAAGTTCCAAATAGAGGAGGGACAAGGCCATTAGATGAAGGACCCATGGCAGAGAGGGTAGTTCTGAGGCTCTTGGAAGAGTCTGGGTAAGAAAGGATGAGAATAGAAGCCTGGGGGCTGGGTGTAATCCCAGCACTTGGGAGGCTAAGACGGGTGGATTGCCTGAGCAAGAGCCTGACCTAAAAAATAAAAAATAGTTGGGCACTGTGGTGGGCGCCTGTAGTCCCAGCTACTTGGGAGGCTGAGGCAAGAGAATTTCTTTCTTTCTTTTTTTTTTTTTA
>CAUYON010096914.1:0-10808 GCA_963573935.1 Arctocebus calabarensis
ATTGTGTAGAGCATAAGAACTGCCCAGCTGAGCACAGTCAACTCACAGAATCATGAGTTATAATAAAATAGTGGTTCTTTCAAGCCACTAAGTTTTAGTGTAGTTTATTATCCAGGAATAAATAAACAGTATTGAACCTCACTGTGACAAGTTTCTTCCTCTGTAATATGCGGTCAATAATGGCAGCTCTCTCAGAGGATTGTTTTGAGGATCAAATGAGATGAAATATTTGGGAAGTGCTTAGGGCTACTACATTATTTATTTATGCTATGCTGTGCTAATTATCATTATCATTACTTTTTTTGAGACAGAGTCTCACTTTGTTGCCCTTGGTAGAGTGCTATGGCATAACAGCTCACAGCAGCTTCCAGCTCCTGGGCTCAGGCGATTCTCTTGCCTCAGCCTCCCGATCATTACCATTACTTTTAATCATGTAGGAAAAGCTCTGTCACTGGTTAAAAGAATTTCAATAATCAGGAACAGATGTGGGCACAGAAGTAGTGGGGCAGGAGAGAAAATAAATGGAGCCAACTGTTATTGGATACCTCCTATGTGCCAGACCCTTTGCCAGGTTTTCACATATACGATCTTACTCGTTCATCACAGAAATATTGTTAGGCACATTATTTTTATCTTCAACATTGAGCTGAAGTTCAAAGAGATTGAGTTTACCCAAATTCTTACAGCCAAGAGGTAGTGTGAGTAGGCAGCAAACTCCTGCCTTTCTGACTACAAAGCCCACTCCTTTTTTTTTTTAATAACCTTCGTTCATTCTTTGACTAGAGGAGATTCCTGAAATCTTCCAAAGTGTAATTATTGTTTTCAGCAAGAAATTATATAATGAGTTTGATTCTATTCAACCAAAACAATATTCTGCGTCTGACAGGAATACTAAGGAAAACTTAAGAACATCCCCCAAAGTACTTTGTTTCTGCTAAGAATATTATTACAGATCTAGCAACAAGGAGTCTAGATAAATCTTTCATGGAACTAGATATTTTTAGCTTATTTGATTTCTGTGGGAAGAAATTTCCAAGCAGAAAATTGATGTTTCATTTCATTTTCTCTAAAATAATACCTTTAACCCTCCAGGAAGGGCTGTCCCCTTATGCGTGTCTTAATTTATAAATGGGGAGTTAATCCTATCTTTTCTCAGAAAGCCAGTTTGCTTGGTAAAGTCGGTACAAAGCTGATAAGTAAACCTAAACTAGGCCCCTCAAACCAGGCCTCCAAGATCCTGGCTACAAGCGCACCAGAGATCAGCGTCCAATAATGAAATCCTCCTCAAATCTGGGAGCACTCAGCTTGTTCCTGCCTTCACAATCTTTTAAGTGCCTCCTTCCCATGCTCCTTCTTTTTCTTTCCCCAGTCTCTTGCAAAATCTTGTTCCAAAATGTCAGTCAACCATCAGCTAATGGGATCAGAAGTTGCCTCACAATCACAAAAACCTCCCGCCCTGGCCAAGAATCCCCGCCACCCCGTCCCATTCGGTGTCCCAAGATGACCTCCCAGCCTTCATGACGTAAGAAGACCTTTCAGAGCAGCTTTGTAAATGGAGAAACTCATTCGTTATTTTTTTCAAAGGACCAAGGAAAGAAAATGTTATGAATAAGGAAATTGTTGGTGGGTCACTGGCCGGGACGCTGAAATTTGAACATTGAACAATTAATTTGAAGATAATATAAACAAGTTTCATTATACAGATTTTAGGAGTATGATATGAATAGTCTGTTGTTTTGAATTCTAGAATGTTCCTCCACCTACTGCCTACTGCACCTCCACCCCTCGGCCCTCTTACTATGAGTTGGCATTCTCTCTCTACTCTGCTCGTTGTTTTCTCCTACATCTGCCATCAGAGAGAAATGAACTCACTCTGTGACTAGCTTCATATGGTTGCTTTGCCTACATTTATTCTGGTTTCCTATTGCATTGCTGACACATATTTTTCAAGAGCTCCAATATACTGTTTTCTTTTTTTACCCCTACTCTCCTCAGAAAAATTGACTTTTCAAAGGAATATCTTTTTGTAAACAAACTTTTTTGTTTAAAGGACCAAGGTTTCTTCTAGTTCTTTGTCCTGTTTCACAATGATATCCACGTAATCCATAAGGAATCCATTAATGTATGAAAGACTTTGAAGCTGCTAGATGTGTGTGTGTGCATGTGTGTGCTGCTGGATTTTTCTTTTTTTTCCCCCTCTTTCTCTCCGAATCTTGCCGCTGCCAACCACTGATTTCGGAATGTGTTAGGGGTATATGCCAACTCAATAATCAAAATCATTTTGGTGCTGGGAACCCAACCACAGTCTCTGTAGACCAGTGGAATTTATGGCTTGCTCTGGTTTATTAAGTAATAGTACCAACAACATTTTGTATAGAGAATAGTCTGATATGATGTGATAGAATGTCAGAATAATTCATTTTGATCATGAAACAATACTTGTTTTGAACCTGAAATATAAAAAAACATAAATCTGGTAATTATGCTCTCCTTCCCTTGACCCTTCACAGGAATGGTATTCATAGCTCACTTCAGGAAAGAGACTTAGTACAAAATTCTATTTTTTCTGCTACATATACATCCCTGTTTTCACTCCACAAAGACGTATCTGGTACTTCTTGTAGACCAAGCACTGTGGTAGGCACGGAACCAGGCAGCGATGAACAGGATAAACAGAATTTATGCCACATGGCACTCACTGAAGGGAGCTCTCCCACCTGCTTAAATTACTTGTTGAGACATTTGAGGCACATGCAGAGCAAAGTCATGGTGAGGCTTTGGACTTAACTGCGTTGTGTGCCAGGTTCTTCCACTCCAGGTTGTTTGATCTTGAACAAGTTATGCAGCCTCTCTAATACTTACTTCACAAGGTTATTTCTAGAGTTAAGTGAAAAAGTGCTCGTACAGATTTAGCAAAGTGCCTGGCTAATAGCCAATGAGAGTAGTAGTAATAGATGAGCCATAATGACCTTCAGCAGAAAAGGCTGCTTTCGTTATCCTTGGTCTCTCTAGTCTTGGTTCAGCCCTCACCAGGAGGTGACAGGTCCACCCCATCCTGGGGTCTCTTCAATTTGAAGGAAAGGAAAGAAAGGCTTGCCCCAGGGCTCAGAAACACATCTTCTGCCTTGCAAAGCTGCAGTGCCCCCTCCTGCTCAGGGAAGGAAGTGCACTTTCTTACCAGGAAGCCAGTGCAGCTTCTTTTTTTTTTTTAAGTCTTTATTAAATTGTAACTGTGTACATTAATGCATTTATGGGGTACAATGTGCTGATTTGATATACAAATGGTACTGGGATCCGAACCACAGTCTCTGTAGACCAGTGGAATTTATGGCTTGCTCTGGTTTATTAAGGGCTGGTAAATGCTTACATCTAACTGATTAACATAACCATCTCCTTGCTTACTTTCTTGTGGCAAAAACATTCATACCCTATTCTGAATAGTATAGAAATGTATCATTGCATTATGCACATTAGGCTGGATCCCAAAAAAACCCTCCCTCCTTGGGCAGCGCCTGTGGCTCAAAGGAGTAGGGTGCAACCATATGCAAGAGGTAGCGGGTTCAAACCTAGCCCCAGCCAAAAACTGCAAAAAAAATAAAAAACCCTCCCTCCTCTCAAACTCCTCCCTTACCTCCCTTCTCTTTCCTCTTCCCTCCTTTCTGGACCAGTTATGTTTTACCATTCTTATGACTGTGTAGGAGGTTATATACTGATTTCATAGTAGTATTGAATGCATTGGATACATTTTTTTCCCATTCTTGAGATACTTTATTAAGAAGAATATGTTCCAGTTCCATCCAGGTAAACATAAAAGATGTGACACCTCCATCTTTTTTATGACTGCATAGTATTCCATGGTATATACCACAATTTGTTAATCCACTCATGGGTCAATGGGCACTTGGGTTGCTTCTATGATTTGGCAATTATGAATTGGGCTGCAATAAACATGCTGGGGCAAATGTCTTTGTTGTAAAATAATTTTTCATCATCTGGGTAAATATCTAGTAGGGGGACTACAGGATCAAAGGATAGGTCTACTTTTAGTTCCTTGAATATTCTCCAAACCTCTTTCCAAAAAGGCCGTATTAGCTTGCATTCCCACCAGCAGTTTAGAAGAGTTTCCTTCTCTCCACATCCACACCAACATCTGTAGTGTGGGGATTTTGTTATGTGGACTAACAGTGCAGTTTCTTACTGGGAAGCCCAACACCATTGGGTGCTAGTGCCAGGACAGCAAGGATCCCTCATGTTCCCTGAACTCTGACATCTCTGACCCCCAATGAAAGGTCTCATCATCTGTGGCCCGAGACCTGTCACTGGTCGTGGAAGCTTGCCATCCTGTGATGTACCCTTCCTACCACTCTGTCTCTCGGAGTTCAGCAGGTACCTCATCCTGCTCCACGTCCATCCCAGAAGCAGCAGATTTGGAACTCCCAGCAATGAGAGGTTGTTTTTCCCCTTAGGACAGTCCTGGTTTCAAACATTTATCTCCAAAAGAATATTCAACAGCTCTTACATGGCTGCTGCATCCCCTGAGGTTTGGGCTGAGACAACACCATCACCGCTCCTAACCAGACCCCTACTAAGAATTGCCTTGGGGTTCTCCTTAGCACAGTGTAGACTACTCTGCCCAAACTGCAATCCAGGGTTGATAGCTCTGCCTAGCCTAATTCCTCTGGACCTGTATCTCTCCAGTGGCTACCTCTTCTACCCAGCAGGAGAGAGAGATTCTCTTGGTTTCTGTTCTGGGGATCTAGGTCCAAAAAGCACCCACGTTAGCTAATCTGCCAACTCCTGTGTCTCTGAAATGGGCAGGCAGAGAAAAGCACTGCTCACTCCCCGCCTAGTTCATCCCCACTCCTGGGGGGCCTTACCATAGCCAGCTTGTGGGAGGAAGCAAATTTAAATGAAATAAACATGACTTTCGTCCCAACAATAATAGTTCTATTCATTCAATTCTTTTTTTTAATTGCAGTTTTTGGCCAGGGCTGGGTTTGAACTTGCCTCCTCTAGTATAAGGGGCCGGCGCCCTACTCCTTGAGCCACAGGTGCCACCCTATTCATTCAACTCTTGCTGAGTGCCTAACTGCCTACTTGGTGCCAGAGGAGAGACAAATCCCAGCAGCCTGCTAGGTAGCTTAGCAAGAAGCTGGAGAGCGGGTGTGTGTTAGTTTAAGGAATGGACAAGTTGATGCTAGAGGCTCGTCTCTGGAGGCTCTATCTTCTGAAAAGGCTGCTTCCTCAACCAGCGAGTTTCTGGTATCAATAGTGCTGGACATCCTTTGCCATCACTTCCCTGACACCCACAGAGCAGCCCAGGGCAAGGGCCTTCCCATGAAGTCATTGCTGGGTGCATTCAGCTCTAGCTTTCTGCCCCATACTAGCTAGTTGTGTATCTGTGCCATCTTTGTATTACAGCGTCAGATCCCAGTATATTAGCCAGTATGAAGGTGTGAACTCTGGGTTCCCACCCACAAAGAATTCACAATCTTGTAGAAAAGAAATCAAAGGCAATAGCAGATGCACATACACTTACAGACCCTTCTTGCTTAAAGAAGTGACTTTAACAGGCTGTTACTCTGCCCTATTCCAGGCAACAGATACACTCTGAGCTGTGATTACAGTCTTTTAGTTTTATTTTTTATTGTTGGGGGTTCATTGAGGGTACAAGAAACCAGGTTACACTGATTGCATTTGTTAGGTAAGGTCCCTCTTACAATTGTGTTTTGCCCCCGAAAGATGTGGCACACAGCAAGACCCCACCCTCCTCGCTCCTTCCTTCTCTCTGCTCTTCCTTTCCCCACCCAAAGGCATATTTCTGGGTACATAGCAAAGTCCTATAGGGCCACACCTTTGACATGAGGCGGAAACTACTTCCCGGACCCTCATTTTCATGGGAAAAGAAAAACCCACAGAAAACTTTATTCTGATAAGAACTTCCACTAGGAAGAAACCCAAATGGAGGATGTGATAAAAATGTATGTGTTGAACTCCTAACCCCCAAGGAGATGGTGACAGGGTCCTTGGGAAGTCATTAAGTCATGAAGGTGGAGCCCTCAGGGGTGACCCTCCCAACATGTGAGGTTACAGCAAGAAGACACCATCTGGGAATCAGGAAGTGGGCCCTCACCAGACACCAAGTCTGCCAGCACCTTGATCTTGGACTTCCCAGACTCCAGAACATTGGGAAATAAGTTGCTATTGTTTATAAGCCACCCAGTTTGTAGTATATTGTTATAGCAACCTGAACAGGCTAAGACAGAAGGGATACTCATGAAAAGGGAACAAATTTTTGTGGAGAATGATCCACACTCTTAACTCTTCACTTGGACTGATTCATTTAAGCAAATTAACAGAAAACACTGTTTCTGCTATACCCACAAGTAATATCTTCACATAAGTCGACACTCAAAGGGGATGAAAACACAGGAGCTGGCCCCTGAAAATGAGATGGCAAAACTAGGAAAAGGTTTAGGCCTGGGCTGCTGTGTTGGGGCTAGGCCTTCCACAGGAGAGCAGGGCTTAGGTGGATGTCAGTGGGGAGGGGGTCTGGAACTTGGCCTGAGCCCCTCTCTTAGCCTGTCTGTGTGAAGGAACGCTTAGAGGAGGCCATTTTTTCTAATTCACCTGCCCAGAGGCTCTCTTTTTCATAACTGGCATAACTTGTTTGTGCTAGCAGCTGCCCCAAAGGCTTTCCGCAAAGCCTTTCAGAGCTTGGTGGTTCTAAGGGCAAATGGGAAACAGGGCCAGCACCTACTAATGGTGGGAGGCATCCACCCCCCATTTGGAAATGGCAGCTGCAGGAAGGCCGGAGACTAACTGTGGACTCTGGTCTTCCCCTGCAGGTAAGCAGAGAGCTGTAGAAAATGATGGGCTCTTTTCATTTAGGGATTTAAAAAACTATTATTTAGTGTTTTATTTTGAGATAGTTGTAGATTCACATGCAGTTGTAAGAAATAATACAGACATCCACACACCCTTTACCCCAAAATTATTTTTGTAAACCAACATTTGTTGAGCTCAACATTTGTTGTGCCAATCATTAGAAAAATAAAGATACTTTAGATGGAATCCCTGTACCTCAGGATCTTGTTTTTAAAAAATATTTTATTTATTTTTTAGTATACATAACAGGTGTGCATATTTGGGGGATGCACATGGTAAATTTTTTTTGGGGGGGTGACAGATTCTCACTTTGTCACCCTCCATAGAGTGTTGTGGCATCATACCTCAAACTCTTGGGCTCAAGCGATTCTCTTGCTTCAGCCTCCCAAGTAGCTGGGACTACAGGCGCCCACCACAACACCCAGCTATTTTTAGAGATAGGGTCTTGCTCTTGCTCAGGCTGGTCTTGAACTTGAACCTGTAAGTTCAGGCAATCCACCTATCTTGGCCTCTCAGAGTGCTAGGATTACAGGCTTGAGCCACCTTGCCTAGCCTTGTGTCAATTTAATATAGTCATTTAATTTGTAAAGATCAAACCAGCACAATTGAGATATACATTGTCTTAAATATTTGTATTTTCTTTATTCTAGAAACATTCAAATTATTTTCTTATAGTTATTTTGCCATATGCAATAGATGATTTATTCTAAATTATAGTCATCTTACTGGTCTATCAAATACCAGCTCTTATTTCTTCTATCAAACTGTACATTTAGGGCGGCTCCTGTGGCTCAAGGAGTAGGGCACCAGCCCCATATAATGGAGGTGGTGGGTTCAAACCCAGCCCCGGCCAAAAACTGCAAGAAAAAAAGAAAAGAAAAATAAAACTGTACATTTATACTCATTGACCAATATCTCTTCCTCTCCCCTTTCCACATACTCTTCTCGACCTCTGGTTAACCACTAATATACACTCTATCTTCATGAGAACCACTATTTTAGCTCCCACATATGAGTGAGAACATGCAATATTTGTACTTGGCTTATTTTACTTAACATAACGATTTCCAATTTTATCCATGTTGCTGCAAATGACAGGATTTCATGTTTTATAGATGGCTGAATAATATTCTGTTACATATATATACCACATTTTCTTTATCCGTTCATCTATTACTTGGTACTTAGATTGATTCTGCATTTTGGCTATTGTGAATAGTCCTGCAATAAACATGAGCGTGCAGATGTCTCTTCAGAATAACGATCTCCTTTCTTTTGGAAATATACCCAGTAGTAGAATTGCTGGATCATATGGTAGTTCTATTTTTATTAATAGTTTTTTGAGGGATTTCCTTACTGTTGTCCACAGTAGTAGGCCAACTTCCATTCCCACCAACAGTGCATGAGGGTTCCCTTCTCTCCACATCCTCACCAGCATCGTTATTCTTAGGACCATGTGTTCTCATGATGAAGACAGACACAGAGGTTCTCTTTTGGAGAAGTGAACATCTTACAGGAACAATCAAGGGCAGCATCTTAGGGGATGTGTAGGAGTTTTCCAAGAGTAGTGGATGTTGGAAAGGCAGAATGGGCAGAGAAAACAGCACGGGCGTAGGCTCAGAAGTAGAAAGTGCCATGGTGCGTGCTGGGAGCCATTCCAGAAGTTCAGCAGGAATGGAAGCAAAAAATGCAAGGAAGGGAGTTCAGAGGCATGTGGAGAATGACAAGGGAATGCTGGCCTCCCACATTCTGGGCTGGAGAAATGAAAACCAGATGCGAAAGATGCTCCCAAACATGGCCAAACGTGGCTCTCAGAGAGACAAGAGAGGATCTCTCAGGTCTGGAGAGCCCACAGAGGCCCTCACGTCCAACCCTTGGGATAGGGTCTATTTCCTTCTGTGACCTTTACCCAAGGTCAAGGACAGTAACTGAAATGAATAAAGCATCCCTTCCTCCAATTTGGGATGCTAAGCCGAGCCATCCTTGTCTCCCATGTGGTACACCGAGTGTCCTAAAGTCCTTCAAGTGCCCAGGGAAGAATGAAAGAGGCAATTGAGGGTGCTGCTTGCAAGCTCAGCAGAGTTACAAGGTGGGGGCTGGCAGGGCAAACCACTTGGCCTGGGGATCGAGTCGGAATCCCAGCCATACTTTAGAGAAATGCACAACCTCAGAGAGTAGAGACGGGGCAAGTTAACCAGGAGGTCTCCAGACCCTGACTGAGCTGAGAGACAGCAGACGTACAATATTCTAGCCACAGATGGTTGCAAGAAGGTGCCAATAGGGTGAGGGGAAACATGGTAAACAGGTAAACCGTGTCTTTAAAGACGATGAAGGCCAGTTGTTGTGGCTCACACCTATAATCCCATCACTTCAGGAGTCTAAGGCAGGAGGACTGCTTGAGGCCAGGAGTTTGAGACCAGCCTGGGGCAACATAGCAAACCCCCATCTCAAAAAATTTTAAAGTATCAGCTGGGCACGGTGGCTCATGCCTATAATACTAATACTCTAGGCAGCCAAAGCAGGAGGATTGCTTGAGTTCAGGAGTTTGACACCAGCCTGAGCGAAAGCAAGACCCCTTCTCTACTAAAAATAGAAAAATTAGCCAAGTGTTGTGGCAGGCACCTGTAGTCTCAGCTACTCAGGTAGCTGAGGCAGGAGGATCACCTGAATCTAGGAGTTTGAGGTTTCTGTGAGCTAGGCTGATGCCACAGCACTCTAGTCTAGGAAAAAGAATGTTTCAAAAAAAATTTTAAATATAAATAAAAAGTAAAGGCAATGAAGATCTAGGGAGTGCATTAGACCAGCACACAGATCTGAGGTCTGCCTACCTGCCACCACAGCACGCAGTGAGCGAACCCATGTGCTAACAGGCCACATGAAGTAGCAGTCGGGGAGGGGATACTGAGGCACTTCCTGAGTATCCTCAGTTTCCTTGTTACTCAGCAGGATGGAGTTCAATGGAAAATTAGATAATTTATAGAAAAATAAGAAAGCTATATTTTCTTTCAATAAATGAGCATATTGTATGGAAACGATTGGCCCTCTGTATGCACTTTAATAACATTCCAGCCATGTTTTAGAAGAATCAAGTCAGGCAGCACCTGTAGCTCAAAGGAGTAGGGCGCTGGCCCCGTATGCCGGAGGTGGCAGGTTCAAACCCAGCCCCAGCCAAAAACTGCAAGAAAAAAAAAAAAGAGGAATCAAGTCTATTTTAATTAAGAATAAAAATTCTGGGCTCGGCGCCTGCGGCTCAATGGGCTGAGGCACCAGCCACGTACACCTGAGCTGGCAGGTTCGAATCCAGCCCAGGCCCACCAAACAACAATGACAGCTGCAACCAAAAAATGGCCGGTGTTGTAGTGGGCGCCTGTAGTCCCAGCTACTTGGGAGGCAAAAGCAGGAGACTGCTTGAGCCCAGGAATTGGAGGTTGCTGTGAGCTGTGATGCTATGGCATTCTATCCAGGGTGACAGCTTGATGTTCTGTCTCAAAAAAAAAAGAATAAAAATTCTGGCTCAGCGCCTGTGGCTCAGCGGGCTAAGGCACCAGCCATGTACACCTGAGCTGGCAGGTTCGAATCCAGCCCAGGCCCGCCAAACAACAATGACAGCTGCAACCAAAAAATGGCCGGGTGTTGTAGTGGGTGCCTGTAGTCCCAGCTACTTGGGAGGCAGAGGCAGGAGACTCGCTTGAGCCCAGGAATTGGAGGTTGCTGTGAGCTGTGATGCTATGGCACTCTATCCAGGGTGACAGCTTGATGTTCTGTCTCAAAAAAAAAAGAATAAAAATTCTGGCTCAGCGCCTGTGGCTCAGCGGGCTAAGGCGCCAGCCACGTACACCTGAGCTGGCAGGTTCGAATCCAGCCCGGGCCCACCAAACAACAATGACAGCTGCAACCAAAAAATGGCCGGGCGTTGTGGC
>CAUYON010096920.1:0-22821 GCA_963573935.1 Arctocebus calabarensis
TGGCGGGCGCCTGTAGTCCCAGCTACTTGGGAGGCAGAGGCAGGAGACTCGCTTGAGCCCAGGAATTGGAGGTTGCTGTGAGCTGTAATGCCACGACACTCTACCCAGGGTGACAGCTTGAGGCTCTGTCTCAAAAAAAAAATAAAAAAATAAAAATACACTACTGGGAACTGATCAGACTAAAAAGCTTCTGCACAGCCAAGAACACAGTAAGTAAAGCAAGCAGACAGCCCTCAGAATGGGAGAAGATATATGCAGGTTATGACTCCGACAAAGCAGTTTAATAACCAGAATCCACAAATAACTCAAACATATTAGCAAGGAAAGAACAAGTGATCCCATCTCAGGGTGGGCAAGGGACTTGAAGAGAAACTTCTCTGAAGAAGACAGGCTCACGGCCTACAGACACATGAAAAAATGCTCATCATTCTTATTTATCAGAGAAATGCAAATCAAAACTACTTTGAGTATCATCTAGCTCCAGTGAGATTAGCCCACATCACAAAATCCCAAAACTAGAGATGTTGGCGTGGCTGTGGAGAAAAGGGATCACTTCTGCACTGCTGGGTGGGAATGCACACTAATACGTTCCTTTTGGAAAGATGTTTGGAGAATACTTAAAGATCTAAAAATAGACCTGCCATTCAATCCTATAATTCCTCTACTAGGTATATATCCAGAAGACCAAAAATCACATTATAACAAAGATATTTGTACCTGAATGTTTATTGCAGTTCAATTCATAATTGATAAGTCATGGAAGAAGCCCAAGTGCCCATCGACCCACGAATGGATTAATAAACTGTAGCACATGTACATCATGAAATATTATGCAACCTTAAAGAAAGATGGAGACTTTACCTCTTTCATGTTTACATGGATGGAGCTGGAACATATTCTTCTTAGCAAAGTATCTCAAGAATGGAAGAAAAAGTACCCAATGTACTCAGCCCTACTATGAAGCTAATTTCTAGCTTTCATATGAAAGCTATAACCCAATTATAGCAAAAGAATATGGAGAAAGGGGCAAGGAAGGGGAGGGGAGGGGGGAAGAGAGGTGGAGGGAGGGTAATTGGTAGGACCACACCTACAGTGCAACTTAGAAGGGTACAGGTGAAACTTACTGAATGCAGAATATAAAGGCCTTGACACAATAACTAAGAAAATGCCATGAAGGCTATGTTAGCCAGTTTGATGAAAATATTTCAGATTGTATATGAAATCAGCACATTGTACCCCATGATTGCATTAATGTACACAGCTATGATTTAATAAAAAAATTTTTTTAAAAATGGGAACTTTGGCTTGGTGCCTGGAACTCAGTGGTTAGGGTGCTGGCCACATACACTGAAGCTACAGTGTTCAAATCCAGCCTAGGCCTGCTAAACAACAATGACAACTGCAACAACAACAAAAAAAGCCAGGCATTGTGGCAGGTGCCTGTCCCAGCTACTTGGGGAGGCTGAGGCAAGAAAATCACTTAAGCCCAAGAGTTTGAGGTTGCTGTGAGGTGTGACACTACAGCACTTTACCCAGGGCAACATAATGAGACTCTGTCTCAAACAATAAAAAAAATAAATAAAATGGGAACTGTGGTTTTCCTTGCTGCTAGCTAGTTTCTGGAGTGGCAGAGGCCAAGTACTATCAGAAACAAAGCCACTATTATTGCAGTGGACAGTAAGCATGGATGGTTCCACTTAAGACGTCCTTGGTGATAGCTTACTGATCACGATATCCCTTGGAATAAAACACCATACATCTAATTGAAGTTTTTTGAATGCAGCCTTATTTGATTACAGCTAAATTAATGAGGCTTTCCAACATGGAAATGTTTCCTACCCCTGATATAGTCCATCTAGCATCACCCCCAGAGGACTTAAGTCAGATGGGCAAAAAAAAAAAAAGGACATGAACGTGATGCTTATGCTGCCTGCTGGGCTGTGTTTCAAAGTCCTTTGCTTCTCATCCACGAGTTTCATAACTTCTGCCAGAATGTATGAAACGCTAACAGGCTGGCATACTCGCCTACAGGGAGCATGAAATCAAATTGCTGAATAAACAAGGAAAAGGGACATGAGCTCACAGGAAGAAGGCCCAAAAGGATATGGTCAAGGGCACCACAGCTGATGTTCAACTATCTCATCAGCAGTACAGCACCTCAACTAATAAATACCTGCCAGGAAATCAGAGGGTCCTGGAAGGGGACAGACTTGGCATTACATCTGATTCATAAAAAGAGTGAGCAGCTACACCAAAAATTGAAGACAAACTGAAAAATAAACAATGAAAGAAGAGCAGGCAATCAAATCACAAATTTGAAGAGGTTGTATCAAGATTCCTAGAAGAAGCATAAAGCCAAGGACATTCTAATGGTCAATATTTCTGTCGTAGACTTTCTTTCTCCAGAATTTCTTCCTCTGAAAATGCTTTAAATGAATGCTTTTCATTTAATATGGAAGTCATAACAAAGAGAGTAAATAATGCATTTAAGGCAGACAAAAGAGGGCCGGACTTGGTGACTCATGCCTATAATCATAGCATAGGGGTGGAGATGTGGGGAGGGGTTTCTGTTAAAAATAGAAGAAACTAGCCAGACCTAGTGGCCAGCACCTGTAGTCCCAGCTACTCAGGAGGCTGAGGCAAGAGGATTGCTTAAGCCCAAGGGTTTGAGATTCCTGTGAGCTACGATGATGCCACAGCACTGTATCCAGGGTGACAAAGTGAGACTCTGCCAAAAAAGGAAGGAAGGAAGGAAGAAAGAAAGAAAAGAAGGAAGGAAGGAGAAAGAAGTCCACAACCTGAATAAACCAATAACAAGTAAAAAGATAGAAACAGGAATGAATACTGATAGAAAAGCCCAGGACCTTATGGCTTTCCTGATGAATTTGACAAAGCATTCAAATAAGAACTGATACCAATCCTACTTATACTATGCCAAAAAATCAAAGAAGAAAGGATACTCCCAAACTTATCCCGTGAGGTCCATATCACCCTAATACCAAAACCAGATAAAGACACTACAAAAGCAGAAAAACTATAAAACATTGATGAAAGAAGTCAAAAAGGACACAAAAAATAGAAAGATATTCTATGCTCATGGATTGGAGAAATCAATATTATTAAAATGTCCATACTGTCTACAGCCATACCACCCTAAACACCCCTGATCTTGTCCGATCTTGGAAGCTAAAATGTTCATACTACCCAAAACAACCTACAGATTCAGTGCAATCCACATCAAAATACTGATGAAATTCTGCACAGAAATAGAAAAAAAAATCCTAAAATGTATATGAAACCATAAAAGATACAAAATAACCAAAGCCATCCTGAGCAAAAAGAATAAAATTGGAGGAATCACATTACCTGACTTCAAATTATACTATAGAGCTGTAGTAGCCAAAACAGCATGACACTGGCATAAAAACAGACACAGAGATCACACATCTGTAGTAAACTTGTATTTTGCAAAGGTGCCAAGAACACACTGTAGGGAAATAAAATTCTCTTCACTAAATGATGCTGGAAAAACCTGATATCCATAGGCAGAAGAATGAAAGTAGACCCTTATTTCTCATCATACACAAAAATAAAACCTAAATGGATTAAAGACTTATATTTAAGTCCTGAAACTATGAAACTACCAAAAGAAAACATTGGGTAAACTCTGCAGGACATTGGTCTGGGCAAAGACTTCTTTTTTTTTTTTTTTTTTTTTTGTAGAGACAAAGTCTCACTTTATCGCCCTTGGTAGAGAGCCCTGGCACCACACAACTCACCGCAACCTCCAGCTCCTGGGCTTAGGCGATTCTTTTGCGTCAGCCTCCTGAGTAGCTGGGACCTCAGGCGCCCACCACAACGCGAAGCTGTTTTCTGTTTTGCAATTTGGCCGAGGCCGGGTTTGAACCTGCCACCTTCAGTATATGAAACCAGTGCCCTGCTCGATGAGCCATAGGCGCCGCCCAGAATGTGATATTTCTTGAAGCATTCGCCAGGTGAAGTCCAGGCTTCCTCTTACATGTCTCACAGGAGAGAATGGTTTCTCTCCTTCCACTTTTTTCTTTTCTTCTGCTGCAAACCATGCAATCCTTTGTTGATTCTTTTTTCATTTTACATTATAAAATGCATCTTGCCAGTTAGCCTTTCCTGTTGTCAGAAGATGATGGTCCTCCCCTCTTTTTAAAGTTTCTGTTCCTTCACCTGGCTCACAAAGTGAGTGATGAGAGTTCTCCTGGAAGAGAGGTGAGTCTTCACTGTTTCTCCACTCTCCTTCATATCTAATGAGTAAAGGATATAGCTGTTCACAACTGCAACTTCCATTAGCCAGAAGAATAATTTTCCCACCATTTGTCATACCTCCTTGTAAATCCATAACATCCACAGTACTGATCAGCTTTGTCCACTCTTCCCATAAACTTTGTGTATTCTAAAATAACTGTCCATTTTTCAAATTGAGCGGGCAGTTTCTTCCTATAATCAGTGATCAATTGTATTTGAAGGCCAAAGAATGTACTCAGCATTCTCACAAACCTCTTTTCACGGAATGAGGCACATCAATAAACACGACAACAGGACAGTACCTGTGGCTCAGTGTGTAGGGTGCCGGCCCCATATACTGAGGGTGGTGGGTTCAAACCCGGCCCCGACCAAGCTACAACAAAAAATAGCCGGGTGCTGTGGTGGGTGCCTGTAGTTCCAGCTACTCAGGAGGCTGAGGCAAGAGAATCTCCTAAGCCCAGGAACTGGAGGTTGCTGTGAGCTGTGTGACACCACGGCACTCTACCGAGGGTGATAAACTGAGACTCTGTCTCTACAAAAACAAAAACAACACAACAACAACAAAAAAATCAGACATCTTTCAACATTGGAGCAGAATAGAAAAATCATTATATTAGATGAGCTCTGACATAGGATTGGAATGGGTGTAAATGCCTGAGGTGATAAATACCCAATTCTGCTAATTTCATTAATTCACATTGTATGCCTGTATCAAAATATCACCTGTACCCTATCAAGGTACACCATTATGTTGGTGGCCCTGTGGCTCAGCGAGTAGGGTGCTGGCCCCATATGCTGAGGGTAGGGGGTTCAAACCTGGCCACGGCCAAACTGCAATGAAAAAATACCCAGGCGTTGTGGTGGGCACCCGTAGTCCCAGCTACTCAGGAGGCTGAGGCAAGAGAATCGCCTAAGCCCAGGAGTTGGAGGTTGCTGTGAGCTGTGATGCCTCGGCACTCTACCAAGGGCAATAAAGTGAGACTCTATCTCAACAAAAAAAAAAAAAAAAAAAAGATACACAACTATAGGCTCGGCACCTGTAGCACAGTGGTTATGGCACCAGCCACATACACCAAAGGTGGTGGTTCGAACCTGGCTGGGGCCAGCTAACCAACAATGACAACTGCAACAACAAAAACAAATAGCCGAGCTATGTTACAGGCATCTATAATCCTGGCTACTTGAGAGACTGAGGCAAGAGAATCACTTGAGCCCAAGAGTATGAGGTTGCTGTGAGCTATGACACCACAGCACTCTACCAAGGGCGACATAGTGAGACTCTGTCACAAAAAAAAAAAAAAGAAAATGAAAATCATGCTACATGTAATAATTAATCTATGGTACCATAAAATATTTAGGAAGGTTAAGGACTACCTTGAATTTGAAACATACTTTATATCAAGCAATGGAAATTTGATGCACATTGTTTTTTTGGAGACAAGGTCTCACTCTGCTACCTGGGCTAGAATGAAGTAGTGTATCATTATAGCTCAAGATAGCCTCCTACTCCTGGACCCAAGTCATTCTTCTGCCTCAGCCTCCCAAATAGCATGTACCACCATGCCCGGCTAATTTTTTATATTTTGAAGAGAAGAGGTCTTGGTATTTGCCCAGGTGGTCTTGAACTCCTGGGCTCAAGCAATCCGCCCACCTCGCCAAAAATGCTAAGATTACAGGCGTGAGCACTGTACCTAGCCAATTTATATTTTTTGAAATGTATATATATACACACATATATATAATATATATTTTCTTTCTTTTTTTTTTTTTTTAGAAATAGGGTCTTGCTCTTGCTTCGGCAGCACATATACTAGAAATAAGGTCTTGCTCTATTGCCCAGGCTGGAGTGCAGTGGGAAATGATAGCTCACTGCAGCCTTGAACTTCTTGGCTCCAATGATTGTCTTGACTCAGCTTCCTGAGTACTTAGTACTATAGCCACATACTACCACACCTGGCTAATTTTTTTTTTTCTTTTTTGAGACAGAGCTTCAAGCTGTCACCCTGGATAGAGTGCTGTGGCATCACAGCTCACAATAACCTCCAACTCCTGGGCTCAAGTGAGTCTCCTGCCTTTGCCTCCCAAGTAGCTGGGACTACAGGCGCCCGCCACAATGCCTGGCCTTTTTTTTTTTTTTTTTGGTTGCAGCCGTCTTTGTTGTTTGGCGGGCCGGGGCTGGATTTGAACCCTTCAGCTCAGATGTACGTGGCTGGCGCCTTAGCCGCTTGAGCCACAGGCACCAAGCCCCTGGATAATTTTTTAAATGTTCTGTAGGGACGGGGAGTCGGGGGGTCTCATAATATTGCACATACTGGTTTTGAACTCATGGCCTCCTGAAGTGCTGAGATTCAGCCACTGTACCCGGCCTGAAATATTTCGAAATAAGTTGGGGAAAGAAAAATAATATTTTGAATTGCTTCTGTAATAGCTTAAAGGAAAAGGTAAAAACTAAGCATGACACAGCATTGTGTGACTCTAGATAAAAGTCTAGGAGTTATATATTTGCCCCAGACTGGTTGCTTCCTACATACGCCCGCTGTGCCTGTTTGCCAAAATCTGGAGTTTCCAATAAGAGAGTCTTGGGTACTGATGGTGAGGCCCGCCAGGCTCAGCCCAAGTGATCAGGAATCTATCTGCACGGGTGCAGTGGCTCTCACCCGTAATTACCCTCAGGAGGCTAAGGCGGGAGGATCATTTGAGGCCAGGAGCTTCAGACCTGCCTGGGCAACATAAAGAGACCTTGTCTTTAAGAAAAAGAAGAAGAAGAGGAGGCGTCGCTGCATCCGCCGGTCCGGCGCCTACGTCCCCCTCCTGTTGCCACTGTGCCCAAGAGAAAGGCTGCAGGGGAAGCTAAAGGAGATAAAGCCCAGGCAAAGGACGAACCACAGACAAGATCCGCAAGGTTGTCTGCTAAACCCGCTCCCCCAAAGCCAGAGCCCAGGCCTAAAAAGGCCCCTGCAGAGAAGGGAGAGAAGGTACCCAAAGGGAAAAAGGAAACACTGACGCTGGTGAGGAGGGGGACAACCCTGCAGAAAATGGACAAGCCAGCACAGACCAGGCACAGAAAGCTGCAGGTGCTGGGGAGGCCAGGGGAAGCGTGTGCCCTGGTGATTACTGGGGACTTCTGGGGACTGTACAGTTTGAAATACTATTTTTTATCAAGTTTTATAAAAATGCAGAATTTTGTTTTACTTTTTTTCTTTTTTTAATCTATGTTGTTAGCGCACAGAATACTCATTGTTTTATGGGGAAGGGGCATATATGACTATTCAATATCACTATTGAATGTCTCCAAAGCTAGACTGATACGAGGGAAAATGTCTTTTCCCTCTAGTTTTGAGAGACTTCCTCTTGGCTCCCAGGAGGACAGATTCCCTGATGTTGACGCACAGCCACCTTGGCACAAACGCCTTGTGGTGTGAAAAACTAGTTTGTTTTTATGTCCTATTCTCCTCTGCCCTCACCATAGCCTCAACTCCCTTAAACCCACTCACCTCTTGGGACCTGACCCCCAATGATTTGTTACCAGTATATCAAGGAATCTGGACTTTTTCAATAATACCGCTGACATAACATCCCTCAAAAGAGCATTTGTAGATTGTTGAATCTTCAGATAAATTCTGCCATTTTCATTTCATTTCCTGAAAGGCAGGGTCGGCTTATGAAAAGTTGTTAAGCAACATGCTAAATGTGAAATGTCAACTCCCCACTCTAAACTTCCCTGTTCAGAGCATCAGATGAAGACGTTATTGAGTTTTACAGTGGCTTTCTGATTTGGTAGAACCTTGAAGAAGGGAGTTTGAAAGTCATCGTATACTGTTAATGATCATCTGCCCATGTCCTGCCTGAAATACCATGATTGTTTATGAAAAGTATCTTTAATAAAGCTAGATACAGTTTGGCTTGGAAAACAAAGAGAGAGAAAGAAAAAGAAGGGCTGGTGCAATGGCTCACACCTATTATTGTAGCACTCGGGGAGGCGTAGGCTAGAGGATCCCTGGAGGCCAGGAGTTTGAGACCAGTCTGAGCAACAGTGAGACCCCATCTCTACAAAAAATAGAAAAATTAGCTGGGCATGGTGGTGGCATGCCTGTAGTCCCAACAATTTAGGAGGCCAAGGCAGGAGGGTAACTTCAGCTCAGGAGTTGGAGATTGCAATAAACTATGGTGATGCCACCCCACTCTACCCAGACAACCAAGTGAGACCCTGTCTTAAGAAAAAAAGGAAGAGGGCAGTGACTGTGGCTCAAAGGAGTAGAATGCTAGCCCCATATATGGGAGGTGGCGGGTTCAAACCCGGCCCTAGCCAAAAACTGCAAAAAAAAAAAAACAAGAAAGGAAGAGGCTCGGCGCCTGTGGCTCAAGTGGCTAAGGCGCCAGCCACATACACCTGAGCTGGTGGGTTCGAATCCAGCCCAGGCCCGCCAAACAACAATGACAGCTGCAACCAAAAAAAAAGAAAAAAAAAAAATTAGCCAGGCGTTGTGGTGGGCGCCTGTAGTCCCAGCTACTTGGGAGGCAGAGGCAGGAGACTCACTTGAGTCCAGGAGTTGGAGGTTGCTGTGAGCTGTGATGCCACAGCACTCTATCCAGGGGGACAGCTTGAGGCTCTGTCTCAAAAAAAAAAAAAAAAAAAGAAAAGAAAAGGAAAAAAGGAAGAAGAAAAATCATCTATCTGCCAAGTGTTGGTAGTGGGCAGAGACAAGTGGGAAAACAGACCTGCCAAGGTAAATCAAGTAGGGCATTCCTGTCCAAAAGACACAAAAGGGCTCAGTACCTGTTGCCCAAGCAGCTAAAGTGCCAGCCACATACACCTGAGCTGGCGGGCTCGAATCCAGCCTGGGCCGCTAAACAACAATGACAGCTACAACCCCAAAACACCCAGGCGTTGTGGTGGGCGCCTGTAGTCCCAGCTACTTGGGAGGCCGAGGCAGGAGACTCGCTTGAACCCAGGAATTGGAGGTTGCTGTGAGCTGTGATGCCAGGACACTCTACCCAGGGTGACAGCCTGAGGCTCTGTCTCAAAAAAAAAAAACAAAAACACAAAAGGACATCAGTGCCTTTAGGCATGTGGCCAAGAAATAAACCTCACTCTCTAGCACAGATGGATTCTTCAGGACAGCTGGTGAGTCAAGCTTCCGGGGATTCTGGATGGCACAGACCTGCTGCTCCTCTTCCTCCTCATTCCTGGGGCTCCCTCTAGAGGCCAGAGGTGGCATGAACACACGGGGTGTGCAGGGGCTGGGCTGCACAGAGATAACCTGTCTTACAAACCCGGTTAGTCGGAGGACATGTAGAATGGTCCTTGCTCACCTCCCAGAGGCATCATTCCATTTCTGTCCGAGAGTGGAATGTTGGCCAAGTGCCAGAACAGGAGTGCTGTGGGAAACCGGGGGAGTGACAAACCCAATGACTGTGAGCTGGCAGCTGGTTGTGCAGGACATACTGTGGGAAGTGGATGTACTCCACATGGCCACTGATGGTCAGAGTGGACATTGGAAGTGTGGACACCTCTGGTCTGGCGGCGTTGTATGGAGCTACAAATTCAGGTCATGACTTGAGGGTCTAAATATGAAATGATGGCTCAGCACCCGTAGCTCAGTGGTTAGGGTGCTGCCACAGGCACTGGGACTGGCAGGTTCAAACCCGACCCACACCTGCTAAACAACAATGACAACTGCAATAAAAAAGTAGCCAGTGGCTTGGCGCCTGTGGCTCAAGCGGCTAAGATGCCAGCCACATACACCTGAGCTGGCAGGTTCGAAACTAGCCTGGGCCTCCAAGCAACAATGAGGGCTACAACCAAAAAATAGCCAGGCATTGTGGTGGGCCCCTGTGGTCCTAGCTACTTGGGAGGCAGACGCAGGAGACTTGCTTGAGCCCAGGAGTTGGAGGTTGCAGTGAGCTGTGATGCCACAGCACTCTATCTAGGGTGACAGCTTGACGCTCTGTCTAAAAAAAAAAAGCCAGGATTGTGGTGGGCACCTGTAGTCTCAGCTACTTGGGCGGCTGAGGCAAGAGAATTGCTTAAGCCCAAGAGTTTGAGGTTGCTGTAAGCTATGATGTCACAGCACTCTACCGACAGTGAGACACTGTCTCAAAATAATAATAATAATAATAATAATGGCAGCCCCTGTGGCTCATTGAGTAGGGTGCCAGCCCCATATACAGAAAGTGGCAGGTTCAAACCCGGCCTCGGCTGAACTGCAAAGCAGAAAAATAGCCAGGCGTTGTGATGAGCACCTGTAGTCCCAGCTACTCGGGAGGCTGAGGCAAGAGAATTACCTAAGCCCAGGAGTTGGAGGTTACTGTGATCTGTGTGATGCCACTCTTTTCCCCTATTTTGTTTAAGAAATATGTTTAGGTACTGAATTCATTCCAACACTGAATGACTGTTGAACACACTATAACAAGGATTGTATATCTAATATTCACAGGCTGTAAAAATCGTTAACAGAAAACAATTTGAAGTGATACTAGCGATCTAAGTGTTCTCTCCAGCTGTACTGATGCTACAGTTATGGGGGTTCTTCACCCACTTTCTTTAAGGGGATCCACCCTAAAACCAGTAATCTAATTAAGAAACAAACTAAACTGAAAAGACCACCTATCAAACTAAATCAGTCAACAGTTAGCTAGATATTTCAAAGCTCTTTGTAAAAGAAATTTTACCTCTATAAAAACAAAATCTCTATTTTCTTTTTTTTTTTTTTATTCTTGGGGATTTATTGAGGGTACAAGAAACCAGGTCAAAATCTCCATTTGTAAAGGCATACTCCCTCTCTGCACGTAAACCACTAAACACTTTTAGGATAAAAAGGACATTGGAGCAAAGTGTAGGTAATAAACCTACTGTTAAGACGGTTGGTCCTGTACTATGTCCTGTAATACGTTGGATGCATTGTTCTATACTTAACACATATGCTTCCATGATGTTATTTCTGAGAACTTCTCCAGTGCTCACTCATCTACAACGTAAATCTGCACCCGAAGACCCCGACCTGGTTCGGCTTGAGCAAACATGCTGCTGATCCCTCAGAATATTCCCTTGGCCAAGGGATGAAAGCACAGCTCAGTCCACCACCATGTCAACTCCCCCACCCCACTACCTACTCCCATACTCTTAAAACCTGACCCCCAAACCATCAACAGGGCCGTTGTCTTTTTTGGCACAGACCTTCCCTGTGTAGAAGCTTCGTGCCAATAAATGCCACTTGACTAACTTGACTGACCCAAAGATTCTAACACTTCGGGGGCCTGCGTGGCCCTCCCCAGCTCTTCCCACCAAGTCTGGCCATTCCTTCCCAGCAGGAGTAAGTCTCTCCCTCTGCCCCATTCCTGGGGTGTACAATGCTGCCTAACAAAAGTCCTGCTACCAGGCCTGTCTCGTCTCTTCTCACTTGGACCCTGATCCACCTCTCTCCCTGACTGTCCTCTGCTGCGGGTTACGACCTGCAGACTCCCACTTGTCCTCCCCATACCTCCTGGGAGTGGGTCCTGGAGTCCAAGAGATGTTCCTCTGCCTTCTGGTCTGTTGGTCATGAGGAAAACCTAGTCGACCCCTCCCCAGGACTCTCCTCTTGGTTGCCTCCTCATGCACCACCTTGATCTCGGTTTTTTGGATCCCTGCCTAAAATGCCTTGTCTTTTATTGCAATGTGGCACGGCCTCAATGTAAACTAGAAAATGATGACTAGTGGCCCTTTAATGGGGCCACTTCACTGCACTTGACCGCTAAAGACTCTAGCCTTCCTAGAGCGTCACCGACATATGACCTCTGTTCCTCCTGTTCAGCCCAGGCCATTCTTGTCTTTCATCCCCACTTCCCCTCTACTCCCCTCCTTCCTCAATCCCTTCTGCAACCTGACCCCACTGAAGACTCCACCCCAGTCTCAGGCCCTCCCCAATTCCTGCCATTCCATCTCACCCCCCCACCCCCCACACCCCCCACACCCCCCACACCCCGTTCCTTAAGTTGCATCAACTGAGGCTCCCTCTCCTGGCCCATCCAAACCTGTCTGCCCCAATGTTCCTGATTCTGCCATCTTCTCCCCTCCTCGCACCCTTCGGATCTCCCCTTGGCCTCCCCAGCCCCCAGCACCCCAACTCTCTCTCTCTCCAGGAGGGCAATGTCCGTGTTCACCTCTCTTTCTCTCTGTCTGATCTTTCTCAAGGTGAGTCTAAACTTGGCTCCTTTTCTGCTGATCCTTCTTGTTTCACTAAAGAATTTGAATACTTCAGTCTCTGTCTTTCTCTCATGATCTTACCTGGAGAGATAGTCGCATGTTTATTCCCACCTGCCCCACCATTGCAGAGAAAGCTCGAATTTGGACTGCTGCCCAGCGCTTTGGTGGTGACCTTAATTGTTGAACTCCTAGATATCTGGTAGGAGCCACTACTGTCCACTGAGGATCCTAATTGGAATTATCAGGCCAATTGCCCTGACAGGGAGCAGAGAAACTACATGCTCACACGTCACCTGGGTGGACTTAAATCCTCCATTAGGAAGCTAGTAAATTTTGATAAACATAAAAATGTCACTCACAGCCCTGATGAAAATCCCACCTTCTCCTCTTTCTTTCCCTTCGTCTGCAGCCATGACCAAGCACGCTAACCTCTCCCTGATTTGCCAGAGGGGCAGTCCGTTTAACATGCCCACTTCACCTCTGTCAGCCGCTGACAGTGACCAAAAACTTCAGAAACTAGGACAGGGGCTCTAAACACTTCGAAGAGAACTCCTCAACTTGGCCCTCAAGGTCTTCGATAATAAAGAAGAGGAAAGAAAAGAAGAAAAAAAGGCAAAGGACAGACATAATCAGGCCCCCGCGAAGGCTTTTCAACTTCTAGCCCAGGCTGTTTCCACGCAGCCCTTTGCCCTCCATGGCAGAGACCCTTTCAAGTTACCTTACTGCCCCCTCTGCAGCCAAGCTTAACGGACTCCCGTCCTGGGTTCACTTGTCACGACGTAGGCCCACAGAGCCTCCAGACTCAGGGTCACCACCAGTCGCACAACATCCCTTCTCCTGCTCCTGGATGGGGGAAACTAAACTCAAGATCAGTTGCCACGCCAAATTTGTAAGGTATGTGCTGGCCAATTTTACTCCATTGTCCTACAGTTCTTAACACTCTCCCCATTTCAAGGTCAGAGGAGCTGTCTTGAAGACATGCCTGGGACACAGTGGGGAAGGGGTTTCTGCAGGGAGACTTCACTGACATTTTATTTTCAGAAGTAGTCACTTTCCTTGACCATTCTCAGTGGTCAGTGAGGACGTTGGCTAGCCCTGAGAGAGTTTACAATAATCCTCTTGCTCTTTTTCCTTTACTGTGATAGAAAAGCTACATCCATATCTGTGTTATTCCATGCAACCCCACGTCTGCTTTCCTTTTGACCATATCTCACTCATGGCTTTGAGATTCACTGTGGCATTTTTCTTGTTATTATTCACTTTCCTTTCTTTGCTAGAATGGCTCTGCACTATCCCTAAGAACTATCCAAAATACTCCTAATATTCCTTCTTTTAAACCCTGCTCCTGCTTGTGGGACACCCTTAAACCCTACTTCCCACCATCCTGATTATCCCATTGTTAAGACAGCTGTTGAGCTTCGAAATTCCCCATACCGACGATACACCAGCTGCTGCCTTTGCACCCCACTAGCTCATCAGGGACTCCTCCTGGTCCCATGAATGCTTCATGAATGGATTACCACCAAGGCAACTGTCAATACCCAACTTGGTACCTTCCAAGATAAAACCCCACTCCTTACACATTTTGGATTAACCATCTGGGTCAAGGGCTCCATCTTCCAGGGCCTGTGATCCCCTTCATCTGTCCCACTTTATGTCTCCCAATCTTCTGATGATGAGCCTATTTTCCCCAGTCTCTTCTCCTGTGACTTCACTGTCTACCTAAAAGATTTTTCCTTCTCTCCTTTAGTCCAGCTTGCTGATGAAGCAGGCAAAGTTCCTGACTTATGTATCTTATATATGCCCTCTCCAAGAACCTTCTAGGTCCCTACAACTTTGCCCAAGAGCCAGAACAAGAGACATAAGCCGCAAAAAGGATTGGATCTGTTGCCCCCTCCAGAATCCTCTTGCCATTCAAAATCCCCCAATTTCTTCCATGAAGCCACTGCAGACCCTCAAACATGTTCAAACATGTTATACCTCTAGGGGCCCTAATCATACCCAGAGGAGATTCAATATCCAGTCTGCATATTACTGACAGATGGTATTGGTTCTACTGACAATCTCTCTCTGACCAAATACCAAAAGCCACCAGGCCTCTACTCCTCTAGCTGCTTCCATCCCTTAGCAGCCCTTAAAGTGGCAGGAGTCTATCTTCTTTACAACACCTTAAGCTGCACCCGTCTTGTCAGACAGCTAGAAGTGTCAGCCTGCATTAAATCTGACAAACTTTATTTACTGTGTGAAACAGATGCACACTTGTGCTCGCCTCCTTCTTGGTCAGGTAAGTGTACTTTGGTCTTCCTGACCCCTGACTTGTTATTTCCCAACCGTCCTGCTCTCATACCAGTGACCAAGACCTGTAAAGGGAGAGAAAGACACACTGAGCCTGTGTCAGTCCTGCTGATCCCAGGGGTCCTGACCCGACCTGGACTAGGGTCAGCAGCCTTTGCCCACTCTTGGCATACCAGAAGCGTCTCCCTGTCCCTAAAACCACAAGTCCTAGAATTGGCCTCAGTCCTACAAAAGACCCAAGAACAAATAGATTCCTTGGTGGGGGTCATTCTCCAAAATTGGAAGGTTTTAGACCTACTCACCACAGCTCAAAGAGCACCTGCACCCTGTTGGGGAGATATTGCTCCTTCTATATAGGACATCAGGAAACATTTCAGATATACTCCAAGGCATAATAACTAAGGCCACTTAAGACCAAGAGACCTAAGAACAGTGGAGTCTTTTTTTTTTTTTTTTTGAGACAGAGCTTCAAGCTGTCACCCTGGATAGAGTGCTGTGGCATCACAGCTCACAGCAACCTCCAACTCCTGGGCTCAAGGATTCTTCTGCCTCTGCCTCCCAAGTAGCTGAGACTACGGCGCCCGCCACAACACCTGGTTATTTTTTGGTTGCAGCCGTCATTGTTTTTGGGTGGGCCTGGGCTGGATTCGAACCCACCAGCTCAGGTGTACGGGGCTGGCGCCTTAGCCACTTGAGCCACAGGCGCCGAGCCTGAACAGTGGAGTCTTGATTGGGCCCCTTTGAAGTTAATTTGTGTTTCACAGCCAGCAGGGTATTGCAACTTTTTGAACGTATTTATTCTTGTTTCTAATATGCCCTTGAGCCCCTGCCTGGTTCGGCTGCCCCTCTCCTTTTTCCAAAGACAATTGATGGGCTGACAGATAGCTAGCTCCACAAGAGGGTTCAGCTAAATGCTTGTGTATCCCAACTCCCTCCCAAATAAGCTATATGCCCTTTTAGGGTCCACGCTGCACCCCCTTCAGCAGGAAATAGACACAGAAGATTAACATTTGCTCCAGGTGCCTAGTATAAAAGGAAAGTTGGGGGGGGATGTTGAGACAATTAATCCTGTGCTGTAATAGCCTAGTATGTCCAATGAATTGCTGTATGCCCGGCAAACATGCTTACATGACATTTTTTCTAAGAACATTTTCCATTACTCACTCATCTATGACAAAAATCTTCACTTGAAGACACCCACCCAGCTTGGCTTAAGCCAACATGCTACTGTGACCTCAGAATATACCCCATCCCCACTGCATAAAAGCGCAGCTCGCTTCATCATCATGTCAGCCTCCCCACCCCACTACCTACTCTTGTACCCTTAGAACCTGACCCCAAAACTGTCGGTGGGGCTGTCATCTTTTGGACACAGCCCTTCCCTCTGCAGAAGCTTTATGCCAATAAATGCTGCTCAGCTAACCTTTGTCTCCCTGCATCTCGTTAACAATGAGGGGAAAAAAACCTAACACTTACCTTTGTTTAAATGTAAGTTCTGTGCCTTGCATTTCATGTCTGTGGAAATACAAATTTAGAGTTGCTTAGCAATGAATGTGTAGGGCAATACAAACAAGTAATTAAGAAATCAATAATCTAAAGTAGAGTAGAGAAACTATTTGAAAACTGGCAAATGGAAAACCTTATAGGCTCAGCTCCTGTCACTCAGTGGATAGGGCGCTGTCCACATACACCAGGGCTGGCAGATTCGAACCTAACTTGGGCCTGCTAAACAACAATGACAACTACAACAAAAAAATAGTTGGGTGTTGTGGCGGGCACCTGTAGTCCCAGCTTCTTCAGAGGCTGAGGCAAGAGAATCACTTAAGCCCAAGAGTTGGAGGTTGCTGTGAGCTGTGATGCCACAGCACTCTACTGAGGGCAACATAGTAAGACTCTGTCTAAAAAAAAGAAAAAGAAAACTATCAATTAGGTAAACTGCAAATTTTACCTGATATCTCCTGAATTTAAAAACTGCTTCATTGTCAATTCCTGGCTGCTAAAGCTACAAATATTCTCCTACTAGACTCCATACCTAAGGATGGCCACTGGATGGGTAAACATCGGGCTACTTAGCAAGATAATCCTAATGTAAATCTTAAGGTGGTATCCACCTTAAATCCAGCAACTTTGCTGCCATGGACTCTGGTTGACCATCCTATCACTACAAGCAGATTATTGACCAAATGTATTCTAGTTTCTCAGATTTGAATAAGCAGTTCCTGTCAGACAAAGATGAGGAGCTTTTTCTTGGTGGAAGCAGCCCTACAAAATGGGCAATGCAAAGCTGGGTATGCTGTGGTTACCAGCAAACAGGTAATTGAGCCACAGGCCTTAACCACCTGGGCCATCTGCCTAGAATAATAAATTAATTGTACTAATTATACTGACTGTAAGTATAACTTTATACCTGCTATATACTTACTGACTGTAAGTATAACTTTATACCTGCTATATAACTTTGGTACCTGCTAATAAAGCTGTTTAGAAGAAATAGGATTCCTTTCCTCAAAAAAATTAAACATGGAACACAAATTCTTGAGGTTTTTTTTTTTTCGTAGAGACAGAGTCTCACTTTATCACCCTCGGTAGAGTGCCATGGCATTACACAGCTCACAGCAACCTTCAACTCCTAGGCTTAGGCGACTCTCTTGCCTCAGCCTCCCAAGTAGCTGGGAGTACAGGTGCCTGCCACAACCCCCAGCTATTTTTCTATTTTGCAGTTTGGCCAAGGCTGGGTTTGAACCTGCCACCTTCGGTATATGGGGCTGGCACCCTACTCTATGAGCCGCCCAAATTCTTGAGTTATTAAAGGCCATTTTATTGCCCAGGGAGATAGCCATCATGCACTTCTGGGGACATCAGAGAACTGCCTATGGTAGACCTGAGGGCCTTTCAAAAGAGTAGCCTGGCAACTGTCCAACCAATTGGCCTTAATCCCCTCCCTCCAACTGGATAGCCAGGAGACATCTATTTGTACAATGTATGTCAACAAGTGATGTTTCCCTGAAGTCTAGGGAAACTGATAAACAAATCAGATCCCAGAAGGATAGGAAAATAGCAGCAGGTCACTTGGTACACCCTCTGAGTATACGTTTGTCTGTGGGGTCAGTGAGGAAAAAACCCTTTGAGCCTATGATTTTCTAAATAGCTGGATAATGGGGGACATTTGCTTATTGGAAATTCTCACTTTTTACTCTATAACAGATCAAAAGTTGCTCTGTTATAGAGTAAGGGGAATTTGGGGGAGGAATCTGACATGGGGCCTATCTTTCCTGGGAAGTATCCCAAATAGGGGAGTACTTTTTTTTTCTTAATATACTTTGCTACTTTGGCGAGGAGAAGGTAGCAACTCAACAATATGTACTAAAATGTTTAATTTACGGGCCCAATATTTTCATTCTTCCTCATACCCTATCTACAGCCATTCAGCAGAAAGCAGCCGGAGAGATAATTGTCCTGATTCTCCCAAGATTGAGGAATGAATTTTTAAAAAGAGGGGGGTTGTAGCTGGCTCAAGAAATAAATTTCAATGGCCCCATATGTGTATAATAGTCCTTCCCCTCAACTAACTACTTGACATTTGAATTGTTTTCCAGAAATGATGGATTTTCTGCAAGACAAAGCAGACGAGATTCTGAAGGCCCAAGGGCAGACTTCCTGATGCTAAAATTCACCATTGCTCTAGACTTGCCCAAGGCATGAGTGCCCTCTTTTAAAAATCCCAGGATCTCCATTAGTCAAAGAGATGGATTTGAGACAGATTCTACTGTTCTCCTGACAAGACATCTTTCATACTAAAAATTCTTTTCTTCCTTGGCAATCCTGGTTGCCTCAATAATTGGATCTTTGTGCAGTGCGCAATTGAACCTCAGCCAAAACCCCCCATTGTTTCAATAACAGTACCTCAAATTAGATCTTGTTCAGACATGATGTAACAAATTAGTGCTATTTATTTTGGTGCAAAATTGTGAAATCCATTCATAGTTTTTTTCGTATGCAATTTCTGTGAACTTTTTGAAGATCCCTCATAGATATTACAAAATCATCTCTTTGCCCCTCCAGACTTTGCTGCTTTCTTGCCTGCCGCTTCTTCTGATGTCCCCAGAAGCACTATTCCAGAGGACTATTTTAGGTAGCAAGTCCAATTTAGCCAGGATCATACTGAAGTTGTTTCATTTCTCTTTCACCAATCTAGGACATAATCTGTGTTGGGATGAAAAGAAAACATCCCCTTCACCCTCTGAAGGTTCACTGAAAATCAACTGGCAATAGGCAGATTAATAGGAGAAAGGGCATACAAATGTGTTAATGTGCACAGGGGAGAATCACAGAGTGATTAATCCAGCCTCCCAATGGAGTACAGAAGCTTATATTACCCATTTCATAGGGGAGGAAGGAGATGGGGAGCTAGACAATTCTTTTTACTATTTTTTTTTTTTTGTAGTTTTTGGCCGGGGCTGGGTTTGAACCTGCCACCTCCATCACATGGGACCAGCACCCTACTCACTGAGCCACAGGCGCCGCCTAGACAATTCTTTTGAGGGGAATAAATGATTATTAGGGAGAATGAATGGAACAGGGAGAAAGAACGTAACTTATAAATGATCCTCTTCAGAATTTGAATGAGTACAAAAGGCAGTCCATGCAGGTGTGGTAGCATTCCTCAGCCTGAAATGAGAATTCAGGAAGGAGATAGAAGAAAATTCTGTTTCATTTGATAAGAAGACTTCTTGGTCATATAAGGAAATTCCAAAGAGACTACCACTCTGTCTGTGGAGGGAGATGTAGAAGAGTGAAACAAAATGAGATTAGAGGGACCTTGATTCTGGATCTTATTTCTGAGGATTTGTGACTTTCAAGAGCATTGAACATGCCTAAGTATCACATTTCTGGGAATCATTCTCTACATCTTCAAATCTGGATGCTGACATATTCTCATGCCTCTTCTCCAGAGGACTTCAGAAAAGGAGTCTCTTCTGGGACCCTGCTTAGCTTTGGGGTCTTTTAGTTTATAGTTTTTGGTGTAGGACAGGGCAGAAGCTAGAATGTTGTCAGAGTTGAGGAATAAAGAGGAACTAGAAGACCATCAAGGGTGTTAGGAGGGTGGCAAAGGGATTGGAAACTGGGCTGAGAAGGTAAAAAAGCAGCTTGTCAATATTGAATTAATGACATTATCTCAATTAAGATATATTGGAGTAGATAAAAATATCATGGTAACAAATATAGCAAAGTTTCCTGCATACTGAAAAACAACACTGCTATCTCTAGAGCAGTCTGTGCCCAATCTATTGTGAGAGTAAATTAGGTAACTGGGAGACATGTGGGACAAAGCAGGAGAAAATGGCCCAGACAGGTCTGGCCAGTATAAGGCAAAAACTTCCCCTTGGCCCTCTATATATTCACTTGAAAAATCAATGCACAAAAGGAAGATCCAGGGGATGAAAAGCATACAAATTTGTTAACATGCACAGGAGAACCATAGAGTGATTACTCACCCCCCAAATGGATTCTGAAGCTTATACACGTTTTTTAGATTATAGAAAAGATAGAGGCTCTGGTCCTAGAAAAGCAGGGTGTGATGGCAAAACAGAATATGGGAAGGTGGAGAAGACAAATTCTATAGTGGGACAATAAATGATCCCTATGGAGAATGAATGGATCCAGGAAATGGTTCTGTTTGGAATCTGACAGACAGACATTATTTTGTGAGTCTGTTTTGGTGAGGTTACATTCTTGGTCTTCTTTTCTGCAATAGATAATGAGATAACAGCAAGAAGAAGAAACAATTGCTCTACTTGGTGGGTCTGACTATCAGGCAGAAATAGGAAACCAGAGAACAACTGTATCCTGTGATTTGCGAGAGCTGGGTGAGGGAAGACTTCAGAGAGTCATGAGGCTTCTTCAGTTCATCATGTCAAAGCATTGTATTTCAGGTATCAGTTTCTTTTCTTTCTTTCTTTTTTTTTGTAGAGACAGGGTCTCACTTTATCTCCCTCAGTAGAGTGCTGGGGCATCACACAGCTCACAGCAACCTCCAACTCCTGGGCTTAGGCGATTCTCTTGCCTCAGCCTCCCGAGTAGCTGGGACTACAGGTGCCTGCCACAATGCCCGGCTATTTTTCTGTTTTGCATTTCAGCAGAGGCTGGGTTTGAACCTGCCACCTTCGGTATACGGGGCCAGCCCCCTACTCGGTGAGCCACAGGCGCCGCCCTCAGGTATCAGTTTCTGAGCCCTAACAGTTCCCTGTCTGAAACCTTCGAAGTTTCACACACTAAAAGTTGAGTTGATGTCTATGGAGAGAAAAATCGAGTTAATAGTTGAGTAGAAAGTTATCTCATTGAACCAGTCTCCCATTTCTGCAAATAAGCCAGTCCCATAAAACAGTTATGTCTCATTTCAGGAGATGGCTTTGCAAACGGGCGTTGAAACAGAAGAAAAACAATGGTAAATGTTTGGAGCAACCCATAAAAAAGTTTCCTTTGAGGGTAAAGGGCAATCAGTTGAGGGGTTTAGATGTTAGACTTGAGGCATCTTCAGTTAAAGTGAATGTAGGCTCTGGCAATCTGAAAGATTTTTCTTGTCTGCAGATCGTATGACACAAGGTATGAGCTTTCAGTTGCAGAACCTCAGGAAAGAGGCTGTAGCAATTTCATTGAGTCCAAGTCAGAAAAGTGGAAGGAATTTTTGAAAATGTTGATTTGAAGGCTTGAAGCCAAGAAAGAATTCAGGATTAAATTCCAAATTGTAGGTAAATAATAAAAACTTTTAAAAAATGAACATGGCTAGAATCTAATAACAGGTGCATTATAGTTTTCTCCTGAAACATAATTTTCTCTCTATAGTGCCCCGTTCCTACCAAGAATAAGTCACAGTAAGACTAATTTATTGCAAAATAAGTTGTAGTCTCACAATAGTTGGCCTGATTATTTGAATAAAGTGTAGCAAGAATAGCGATTGGTCATATAGCCACTTTTTTTTTTTTCTTCAAACAGAGTCTCAAGCTGTTGCCCTCAGTAGAGTTCTATGGCATCATAGCTCACAGCAACCTCCAACTCTTGGGCTTAAGGGATTCTTTTGCCTCAGCCTCCCAAGGAGCTGGGACTACAGGTGTCCACCACAATGCCCGGCTATTTTTGTTGTTGTTGTAGTTGTCATTGTTGTTTGGCAGACCCAGGCTGGGTTCAAACACACCAGCAATGGGTTATGTGGCCGGTGCTCTAACCACTTAACTATAGGCGCTGAGACATATAGGCTCTTTTTTTTCTTTTGTTTTTAAATTTATTATGGGGGATTCATTGAAGGTACAAGAAACCAGGTTACACTGATTGCATTTGTTAGGTAAAGACCCTCTTACAATCATATCTTGCCCCCAAAAGGTGTGGCACACATCAAGACCCCACCCCCTCGCTCCCTCTCTCTCTCTGCTCTTCCTTTTCCCACCCCTCCCTCCTTCTTTCTCTCTCTGCTCTCCCCTTCTCCCATCCCCACCGTGTCATTAATTGTCCTCACATCAAAATTGAGTACATAGGATTCATGCTTCTCCATTCTTGTGATGCTTTACTAAGAATAATGTGTTCCACTTCCATCCAGGTTAATACAAAGGATGTAACCCCACAATCCCACATGTCAATGGGCAAGAGATTGATCTTTTTTAGTGGCTGAATAGTATTCCATAGTGTATATATACCACAGCTTGTTAATCCATTCCTGGGTTGGTGGGCATTTAGGCTGTTTCCACATTTTGGCGATTGTAAATTGAGCGCCAGTAAACAGTCTACTAGTGCAAGTGTCCTTATGATGAAAGGATTTTTTTCCTTCTGGGTAGATGTCCAGTAATGGGATTGCAGGATCAAATGAGAGGTCTAGCCTGAGTTCTTTGAGGGTTCGCCATACTTCCTTCCAAAAAGGTTGTATTAGTTTTCAGTCCCACCAGCAGTGTAAAAGTGTTCCCTTCTCTCCACATCCATGCCAGCATCTGCAGTTTTGAGATTTTGTGATGTGGGCCATTCTCACTGGAGTTAGATGGTATCTCAGGGTGGTTTTGATTTGCATTTCTCTAATA
>CAUYON010096925.1:0-13522 GCA_963573935.1 Arctocebus calabarensis
AGATCTTTGAGGGCTACAACTTCTTGTCTCAATGTGTCAAAATCTTTGGCCATTTTCTCTTTGAACTCGTTCAGTTCTTGAGACATCTTTTGGGTCTTTTGGATTACTGCTTGAAATTCTAATTCCATCTTTTCCTCCATAGAGCTGATCTTAGTTGCTATCCAGACTCTGAATTCAACTTCTGACATCTCAGCTATTTGCTTATGCAAGGGATCTTGTTCTTCATCTACCTTGTCATTCCTTGAGGGAGTTGATCTACTCTGGTTATTCATATTGCCAGAGTTTTTCTGTTGATTCCGCCTCATGATTATTTTTCACTGTTGCCTATGACCTTCCTCAGAGTTGGGGAGGTGTCTCTCCCAGATCAGACTCTGGCAGAATCACTCTGTTGTTACTGGATCTTTGTAGGGAATGACCCTGTGTTTCTAATGATTTCTCAAATCCTGCAGGGTGGAGAGCTTAAATCCTCCTCAGCCTGCTTAGAAGACACTTTAAATTTCTAACTTGGGCTAAGCAGAAGCTTTCTCAGGAAAGCTTTGTGGCTGGGATCATTCCTTCAGTGGCTGTCCACTTACCCAGTGTGCCAAAACTGGTCTCACACTATGCCCCTGAGGGCTAAGGCTGCAAGGTGTCTCAGTCCCCGCCTTTAGGCTGCTCAGTCACTAGATTACTCACTCCCACCCAATGCCTGTTGTGTGACCCTGAGGGTGGAGCTTGCCAGGGCAGTTCTCCCACAATGGCTCCACACAGCCCACCACCAAACAGTGGCAGCTCCATCTGGCTTGGTGGCCCAGTCTGGGGCCCCAGCCAACACTCAAAACCCCCTGCACTCCTGCCCAAGTTCTCTCAGGGCAGTTCAACTGAGTGACAAGTCCAAAAGAAACCCAAACAGCTCACAGGCAAGGCCCCTCCAGCCTGCAGTCCCACTGTTGCCCCACCCACAGCCACTGACAGGATCAGACCGAACAACAGATGCAACCACTTGCCCAATCTCTGCCGCTTTAGCCTACCTCAGGGTGTCCAGAAGTCTCACACTGTCTCCCTGTGTCCCCAAAGGGAAGTTTCTGGGCAGATCCTGCCTAGCAGAGATGCCTGAAGTCCTCTCTCCCCAGTCTCACCGTGCCCAGCCGCAAGGAAGCTGTTACTCGGCCGCCATCTTGCTCCACCCTCCACACAGCTATGATCGGCAGGTCTATCTTTAGATCTCTAAGTATTCTCCAAACATCCTTCCAAAAAAAACATATTAGTGTGGATTCCCAGCAGCAGTGTCGGAATGTTCCTTTTTCTCCACATCCACTCCAACATTTTTGGTTTGGGGATTTTGTGATGGGCTAATCTTACTGGAGTTAGGTGATATCTCAAAATAGTTTTGATTTGCATTTCTCTGATGATTAAGGATAGTGAGCATTTTTTTATGTGTCTGTAGGCCATGCGCCTACTAAAGGTTCTGATACACTCCTTTTAGAAGTATATCAAAACTCCTTTTAGAAGTATTTCAGTTCAAACAGAGCTTTTCCAAGACACATTTTAATGAACTTGTCCAAAGTCAAGATGAAACAGAACATTCTGCAAGGAAACAGGAGTAAGCACCAACTGACTTACAGAGGGAATAGCAGACTCTTCAACCCAAACTTTCTAAGTCCAGAAAAGAATGGTCATCCACTTTCAACATTCTTAAACAAAACAAATTTCAGCCCAGAATTCTGTATTCTGCTTAACTAACCTTCAAAATTGAAGAAATCAAATCTTTTGTGGATGTGCAAACATGGAGGAAATTCACCAGAACCAGCTGTACAGAAAATACTTAGAACTATTCTCAACACTGGCCATCACAATGTAAACACAAGGTAAAGATCAAAACATAGCTTCCACAATGGTGCAAAGGATAGAACTATACAAGGGACTTTCAAAAAATAAGATGAAGAGAATTTCACCACACTTATCAATTATCTCAACAAATGTCAATGGATTGAATTCTCCACTGAAGAGGCACAGGTTGTCTGCCTAGATAAAAGAGCACAAGCCATACATATGCTGTCTTCTAGAATTGCACCTAGCCTTGAAGGACAAATCAAGACTCAGGGTTAAGGGAAGGAAAACAGTATTTCAAACAAATGGAAATCAGAAGAACAGAGGGGTTGTGAGCTTATTTTCAGATACAAGCAGATTTAAAGCAATTGAAGTTAAAAAAGACAAAAATGGACACTTCATACTGCTCAAGGGAAACAAGAAGACATTTCAAATTTAAACCTTTATGCACCCAGCTTAAATGCTCCCAGATTTATGAAACGGACCTTGATTGGTCTGAGCAATATGATATCCTACAGCACCATAACAGTTGGGGACTTTAATACTCCTCTTAGAGAACTGGACAGATCCTTTAAATAGAAACTAAACAAAGATACAAAGACTTAAATGAGACCCTAGAACAAATGGGATTAATGAATATACACAGAACATACTATCCCAAACACACATTTTTCTTGTTAGCCCATGGAACATACTCCAAAATAGATCACATCCAAGGATACAAATCAAACCTCAACAAAATTTTCAAAAATATAAATTACACCCTGTATCTTCTCAGACCACAGGGCAATAAAGGCAAAACACAACTCCAATGAAAATGTTCATCCCCAAAGAAAGGCATGGAAATTAAACAACCTTATGCTGAATGACAGTTGAGTTCAGGAAGAAATAAAGAGGAAATCATTAACTTTCTGGAGCATAACAACAATGAAGACCCAAGTTTCCAAAACTTGTGGGATACAGAAAAAGCAGTCTTAAGAGGGAAATTTATCACATTAGATGCTCATATTCAAAAAACAGAAAGAGAGCACATCAACAAATTCACAAACAATCTTATGGAATTGGAAAAAGAGAAAAATCTAATCCCAAACCCAGCAAAAGAAAAGGAACAAAATTAAATCAGAGATTAATTAACTAGGAATCAAAAGAATCACTCAGAAAATTAATGAAACAAAAAGTTGGTTTTCAGAAAAAATTAATAATATTGACAAAACTTTGGCCAGATTAACTAGAAACAGAAAAGTAAAAGATATAATAACCTCAATCACAAATGATAAAGTGGAAATAGCAACAGATGCCACACTGATACCAGAGATTATCTCTAAATATTACAAGACATTCTATGCCCAGAAATTTGATAATGTGGAGGAAATGGACCAATACTTGGAATCACACTCTCTCCCTAGATTAAACCAAGAAAAACTAGATTGTTTGAAAAGACCAATTTCAAGAACTGAGATTGAAGAAACAATAAATAATATCCCAACCAAAAAATTCTCTGGTCTGGATGGCTTTCCAGCAGATCAAACCTTCAAAGAACTTATATCCATACTACAGAAATTATTCAAAAAAATTAAGAAGGAAGGAATCTTCCCCAATACATTCTAAGAAACAAAATTCACCCTGATATCAAAACCAGGAAAAGATCCAACTAAAAATGTGTTGCGTGAATGATGCATGAAGCAGCGTCACAGAGGCTAAGCTTGCATCTGAAATGTTGGAAAATAAGGGAGGCTACCACTCTCTTAGGCAAGTAGCAAAACTTCTTTATTTTACTACAACTTATATAGGCAATACTGCACATACACATCATTAAACAATAATCAAATGACTCAAACCCCAGGCCCCAGGCCCCAGGTCCTAAACACCTGGCATCAGGATGTCTACTGATTAACCGATAACCATACTTCTAACCTTATCTAAAGTTATTCTCATACTATGTAATTAAAAATAACAAACCACAAATCAGAACTCCAGGGGATCAGCAAATACAATGCTTGACTTTTAACAGACCATCTGGAGGCAGTTATCCATCCTTAGGGAGTAGTCTGGAAATTCCTGAGATATACAGAAACCTGCCTGCAGGCTCTGTCTCCTATAAGACACTATAGAATTCTATCCAGCCTTCTTCCTTTCTAACTCACAAAGGCTTCAAACTTACACTCAGAATTAATCTGTATAAAGGCTTTTTGCCTACAAAAGGAGAACTGCAGATCAATTTCACTAAGGAATATAGATGATAAAATTCTCAATAAAATCCTAGCCAATAGATTACAGGTACAAATTAATAAAATTATACATCATGATCAAGTAGGTTTCATCTCAGGTACATAAGGCTGTTTTAACATATGAAAGTCCGTAAAGGTAATTCACCATAACAACAGAAGCAAAAACAAGGACTATATGATCCTCTCAATAGATGCCAAAAAAGCATTCAATAAAATTCGGCTTCCCTTTCTAATTGATAATTCTTAATCACTTAAAAATATTTCAATTCTTAATCCCTTAAGAATATAGGCACAGGTGGCACGTTTCTTAAACTGATTTAAGCCATCTATAACAAATCTGAAACCAGACCATATTATCTGCTATTCAACAAAGTGCTGGAAGTTGCAGCCAATACAGTCAGGCAAGAGAAGGAAATAAAGGACATTCAAATGAGGGCAGACAGGGTCAAACTCTTGCTCTTTTTCAGTGATATGATCTTATAGTTAGAGACCCCAAAGACTTGACCACAAGACTCATGGAAGTGATAAAAAAAAAAATACAGTAATGTCTCAGGATAATCAATGTCCACAAACCAATAGCCTTTGTATATGCCAATAACAACCAAATTTGGAGGCTAATCAAGAACACAATTTCCTTCACAGGAACTTCAAAGAAAATTAAATACCTGGGACTATATGTAACAAAAGAGGTGAGGGGCCTCTATGAAGAAAACTACTTAACCCTAAGAAAAGAAATAACAGAAGATATTAACAAATGGAAGAACCTACTATGCTCTTGGCTGGGAAGAATCAACATTGTTAAAATGCCCATACTGCCCAAAGCAATCTACAGATTCAATGCAATCCCATTTAAATACCAGCATCGTACTTTCAAGATTTGGAAAAAATAATTCTTCATTTTGTATGGAACCAGAAAGGAAACTAAGGAAATTCTTAGTTTAGAAAAACAAAGCTGAGGGTATCACCCTACTGGATTTTTTACTATACTACAAGGCCATAGTGATCAAAACAGCATGATAATGGCACAAAAATAGGCACTGATGTTTTGAATTGAATACAAAACCATGAGATCTAAAATCTTACAGCCACATGATCTTTTATAAACCAAACAAGAACAGACACAGAGAAAAGAATCCCTATACAATAAATGGTGTTGAGAAAACTGGATAACCACATGTAAAAGACTGAAACTGGACCTGCACCTCTCACCATTTACAAAAATTGATTCAAGATATATAAAAAATTTAAATCTAAGGTATGAAAAAATAAAAATTCTCAAAGAAACTGCAGAGAAAACACTTGAGCCTGGGGAAAAAATTTATGTGGCAATTGCAACAACAAAAATAAACAAATGGGACTTAAACTGAACAGCTTCTGTACAACTAAGGAAACAACAACCAAAACAAATGGACAACAAGAATGCGAAAAGATATTTCCCTATTATGAATCAGAGTAAAGCTTGATAACCAGATCTACAAAGAACTCAAATTAATCCACATAAAAGACCCAACAATCCCATATATCGCTCAGCAAGAAACATGAATAGAACCTTCTCTAAAGAAGACAGATGAATGGCTAACAAACATACGACAAAATGTTCACCATCCCTAATCATCAGAGAAATACAAATCAAAACTACCCTGAGATATCACATAACCCCAGTAAGAGTGGCCCACATCACAAAGTCTCAAAGTTGCAGGTACTGATGTGAGTGTGGAGAGAAGGGAACACTTTTACATGGCTGATGGGATTGCAAACTAATACAATCTTTTTGGAAGGATGTATGGAAAATCCCCAAAGAACTCAAATTACACCTCCCATTTGATGATGCAATCCTATTACTATGCTGAGAGAGAGAATAAATGAGGCTAAAGTACTACACCCAAAAAATACAGAAGCCCTAATTCTTGATGAAAGTAAAAATGGAAATTAAGAAATGAACCAACCAAATTAGCAAGAACCAAAACACATCTACAAAAAACAACAAAAAGCTTTAAAAAACAAAAATAAGCAACCTCAGCAACAAATAAATGAAAGATCAGAAAAGAAAGAGAAAAAAATACAAACAACAAGAATAAAATAGAAAAACATCTTTTGTATTAACCTGGATGGAACACATTTTTCTTAGTAAAGCATCACAAGAAAGGAGAGGCAAGAATCTGATGTACTCAATTCTGATATGAAGGCAGTAGATGAGTTAATACAAGGGTGGTAGGGAAATAAGCGAGTGCGGAGAGGGGAGGAGGAAAGGAGATAAGCAGTCACAGTGTATGACACTCTTCTTCTGGGTGGGACACAATTATAAGAGGGACTTTATCTAGCAAATGAAATCAGTGTAACCTAATTCTTTGCACGCTCAATGAATCTCAAACAATAAAAAATAAATAAAATACAATCTTGGTTAAAAAACTGATAGAATGCCCAACCCCAGCTCTCCTAGGTAACCACTAATCTACTGTATATGTCTCTTAGACTTCTCTATTGTGAGCATTTCATAGGATTGACTTTATATAATAGGTGGACTTTTATGACTACCTTTTTCACTTAGCATAGTGGTTTGTTTCTCTTTTTTAATGAACTTTTAGAATAGCTTTAGATTTTCAGAACAATTGGACCAATAATACCAAGAGTTCCTATCCTCAGCACAGAAAATCTCTCATGTTATTAATATTGTACTTAGTATGGCACATTTCTCACAATTAATGAACAAGTGGACATTGTCATTGACTAAAATCAACCTTTTATTTACATCTCCTTGTTTTCTCCTTAATGACCTCTTTTTCCTTTGGGAGTCAGTTCAGGACCCCATGTTAAACTTCCTTGTTTCCAAGTCTCTTTTTAGCTGGAACATTTTTTCAGACTTTCTATATTTTTAAAAATTTATTTTTTAATTGTTGATGTGTGTGAAGTGCGATCATTTAAAATATGTGCACATTGTGGAATACCACAGGTACATTGAGGAATGGCAGAATTAGGCTAATTAACATATGCATTACCTCACATACTTATTTTTGTGGTGAGGACAATTAAAATCTACTCTCTCAGTGATTTTCGACTATACAATACATTGTTAGTGACCATAGTCACCATGCCGTACAGCATTTTTTAGTAGGTGGGTTTACATAAATTACTATATTGTAAGCTGAAGTCGGAATATACATATTTGTGTCTTAAGTAAATGAACAAGTTAGGTGTTTCCTGCCCCCATTGACTTCAGTGTCAAAGATTGTACCAACATGATATTATCTAGTCACATGATTTCCAATGTTTCCTGTACTTATATTAAAATACAAATTTTAATTTTCTACTGAAATGCTGTATGATGTTTTCAAGTTCTCTAGCAAAAAAGATTAACGTGTTCTTGCTTCACAGGCCTTATTCCAAAATTAAGTCAAAGTACTGACTACATTTTTCAAAAAACAATTTCAATCTTCCATCTAAATGTGCTTATTAATTCCTTAACTGTGAAAAAAGAAGGGAGATATCTGTTAAGAGGGAAGAATTTTACAGAGTATGCAACATATCAATACATATAAAGTTCAAAAGTAAAATCAGAAATATAAATTACTATATCCAAAATACATTAAATTATATAATTATATATGTATTAACATACCATACCATAGAATATATATATTGAAAACAGAATGTTTGATTATAGAACGTGTGATTCTATTATTTGATAATTATATACACACGCCTAAATAAATGTCACTTGTTGGGTTTAAGGGTCGGTGACTTTATCAGTGTAAATGTGGAGCTTTTCGTCACCTTTTGCGGCTGCAAAGCCACTGAGCCTCTCTGAGGCGGCGCGGGACTGGGCTGACACCAGGGAGCCGGAGCTGGGTGAGGACGTGGCAGCCACGCAGGGACAGGAGGGCGGCAGGCGGGGAAGGGACCTCGCGGCGCTGACGGGCTGGAACCTCTGGCGGCGGCTGGAGGAGCTGCGGGGCCGGGACCAGGGGACTGCGCGGGAACGGAAGCCTCGGTGAGACGCGCCGACTGCTGTCTCCGCGGAGGGCGAGCGAGACCCCGAAGCCCCCGGGGGAGCCCGGGCCACGCTGTGGGGGAGACGCGACGACGGCAGGACCCGCGGCAGCAGAGCCCGCGCGAGACGGAGGCGCCCAGGCCGCGCCGGCCCCGCCAGGGCTCCTCTATCTCCTGGGGCTGCCGCCTCCTTCCAGGCCCGAGGCTCCTCCCCAGTCGCCGTGAGATACAGGAACGTCCCCGGATCGCGGTGGCCCTCGGACTCCTCCAAGTGAAGAGAACACGGTCGGGCTTACCTTGGAGTTGTTGAGGGCTCAGGTCACGTGGAACCAGACAGCGTCGTTTCTCCGTCGTCTTTGACGACAGGGGCAGGTCCTGCAGACCCCAGGGGCAGGGTGGGCCGGGGAGGACTCCAGGCTTCTCTGCGAGGCGGGAGGTTTCCGGAATGGTGCAGGGTCAGGGACAGGGAACAGTGTAGACAGGGTTTGGGGTGAGGGACGTCATCGGCCCTCTCTTTCCTCCCTGAGTTCACCGGGCCACAGGACAGGGAGAAAAAGGCCTTAACTGGCTGTCCGCGCTGGTCTGAAACTTACCTGCGTGGGAGGAAAACCAGATGGTGGGTGGGTGGGCTGGTGTAATTCCGAGAAGCTGGAGCCATCGGGCATGCCGGCGCCTCGGAACAGGACACCAAGGTCTCCTGCGGTCTTGGCTCTGCCGATTGTGCTGTCCTACTTTTCTGTTCCTCAGTAGCCCTTTTGCTGCTGCCTGTAACAAGTGATGGTGATTTGCTTCTGGAATTTCCTACTTTAGCACAATTTTTACGTGGTTAACCTTTCATATACTAAACAAAATCGAATAATTTATATTTCGTATTTTCATTATGATTCTCTTATTCCATAAGTATTAATATTTCTTAAGTCCCTCACATGGGGTAGGAAATATTTTATTTCCTGGATATGCAATGATGAATAAAATAGACATGCTCATATCTGTTTGGAAATTTACATCTAGTGGGTTGAGACAGCGGATAATCAAACATTAGACATTAATATGGTAGTAAATTTTGTGTAAGTATAAGGTACTTTTGGTAGCAATTTTACGTTTTTATTTACTGCTATATTATTTATATTTTTGTACTGAGTCTACCTTTGTAATTATTGAATTTTACCATGAGAAAAAAATTCAAAAATTAAATATCAAGGTTGTCCTTGTATTTCTAATAGATTGCTTTATGTGTTTAACTACCCAATAAATTTATGCCAGATATTGTATAGACTGGATAACATTTTCGCTTTTCATTCTTTTTTAATGTTAATGTAAAATTCCACTGACACTAATATAACTGTTTCTCATTTATTGTTTATTGTAGTAACTAAAAATTGTAGTTGTTTGCATAATTTTCAAACTTTTCTTATTATTTTAAGTCAGAGTCTTTCTAATCATTGGAATGTAACCAGCAGTGCATTTTTTAAGCTAACACTGTAGCCTGTAATTTAGTGGACAGCATTAATGAATTTCCATTTAGCATAATGGCTGTCATAATTAACATTATTAATTTTACTTTATAGATTATTACTCATATGACATTTGTCACTTTTCATGCCAATTGATATTTGTTGCGACAGTTTAGTACTTATTTAACCTTCTTATAGTGAATAGTTCTCTTGTTTTGTTAGCTCCTATTTAGAACTTATATCAAAATTTCCTATCTAATCTTTATCCATTATAATTATATTTAAATAAATTTATGGTAATGTAAAATATTTATAGATAAATGAGATTTACATAGTCTATTCCATTTTTAATGAAATTCATATATAAATAATAGAATAAGAATTTAAATATGTATTAAAGCTTCATTACTAACCCCATCCTTATCAATTTGTTATCTTTGTCAAGCCTGTAACTACTGTATTGTTTTAAATTTTTAAAGTTATTTTTGAAGTGTTATTTTTCTCTCAACATTGGGCCCTGGTGTAGTTGGTAGACAATATGTTCTTCAAATTCATTCATATCCCCAAGACATCTTCCCTTTGGCTGATTTCGTCATGTAAGTGTGGTCCTACTCTTCCTTTAGTCTGTTTTCTAGTATCAAGATAGGAAAAAAGGGTAACTCAATACTGTTATGATATTTATGCCTAGAAACACGTATTTTCTAATAAATCTAGTCTAGAATTTATTAAAGTATTTTAATCTGCCAAAATGGATTCCTACTAATCTTAAGAATTTTCTTCTTTTTTTTTTTCTATTTCTTTATTATTGGCTTCCTATACATGTCCCATTTTGTCTTCTGAATCAATTTGTCCAGGTTTTTAGCCTTTTCAGTTTACATTTCTAACTCTTCATATTTTTTGTCCTGTGCTTGATGCTTTTCCTAGTACTTCATTTTCCAGGTCACAGACATAGGCTGACCTCTGATTTAATACTGTTTAATACTCTGCTTCCTTTAGTAGTTTCTGTGAATATTTTTTAACCAAACTGAGTTAATTAAAACATTGTGGAGAGATTATAGCTAAGAAAAGAATCAGTAAATTGGTGAAAAAGTTAGCAGGAATCACCTACAGTCAAACTCAATTTTTTTTAAAAGGCTGAAAAAATAGAGATAAAAAACTGCAGGATTTTATCAAAGGGACATGCTAAAATATGTGTAACTGAAATCCTAAAAGAAAAAGAAAAAATCATTAGAAATATTTAGAGAAATATTGGCCCAAGTTGTTTTTTTCCCTTAAATTTCTTAAATAAAATTTTAGATCCAGAAAACTTAAAAGACAATCAACCAGTATGAAATCAAAACTAAGTCACAATAACAGCAATGAAAACATCTTGGTATATAAACTCCACACTGAGGATAAGTGGAAGAAAAGTAGAAAATATTAGAAGCAGTGAAAATATTGCATTCTATATAGGAATATCAATGAGTTACAGTATTCTACTCACTAGATGCTGTGAAAACTAGAAAAAAATGAAATGACATTTAAAAATATTGACAGAAAATTACTGTCCAGCTAGATTTATATATTCTTGAAATATAATTTGCAACATTAAAGATAGTATAACTTGATAAGCAAACACCAGAGAGTTTATTGCCAGTAGACCTGCATAATACATACAATTTATAGTCTTTCGGGCAGAAGAATTTACACAAGATTTGTATCTAACCATTTAATAAAGAATACTAGAAATAGAAAACATTACAGTATACATAAAAGTCCATTTTCTTATTTAATTTCTTTAAAGGGTAACTAAAAATTTACAGGAATGCATAGTGTGTTTCTAGTTCACAGTAATTGCATAAAGGAAACATTAAATTAATTAAGATCATAATCATTATGGCCCTTGTACTGCATTTAACAGCAGACACAATATTATAGGAAGATAGAGGCAAGGACGAAAGGATAAACATGGGGGCTGAGATGACAGAGGGGGCAGGTCTTGGGTGCAAAACAGCAGCCAAGTTCACAGTGGCTATCTGTGTCTTCTGGCTCCACAAACTGAGGGGACACTTTCAGAGCCTGCAACTGCCTGGAGTTGTGTCGGTTGCTGCTGCCACCTAAGCCCTCCTATGTGCTGGGTGCTCCCTCCACCGGCCCCAGCCATGGGCACTGAGCTCTGACTTTGCTGAGATCAGGAATCAGGAAGATAAAAATCAACAGCAGAACCCATCACATCTTAGGGATAAATCCCAAGGTTGATGAAAGGTCCACCAGCAGCTGCCAGACGTATTGTCCAGTGTGACTGGAGGTATATTCAGTGTTACAAAGGGGGATGTTGGTGCCACCATTGGTGGTGTGGCTTGGATTAGTGGAAAAGTCTGGAAGTGACAAAAACAGTTGTTACAACTATGCCTTCCCTGGGAATAGGGTTGGGGAAAAGAGGTGAGTCTGCTGTGGGAGATTTGATAGCTATTGGGTCTGCTTTTGGAAATAAAGTGCCGTTAATGGGAAAGAAGAAAGACAAATCTTACTATCAACATTGAGGTATACTTGCTCTCCACAGTATTATGATGCCAGTGGCATTGAACTGTTAAATGATGGATGGGCTATAACCAAGTCATGTGTTTTTGACATTTATTCTAAACTGCTGTGTTGAAAGTATTGATGAGTGACTTTCAACTAAAATGAAGAGCAAAATACAAGCATAGTGTACCAATGTTTCTCATACTTAAGTTTCAGCATTTTATCTGGTAAAAGTTTATACTTATTCTGTTGTCACTAAAGGTACAGTATGTTTGAATATTTACTATAAACCTTTCAGTTTGAATAAAAATGTGAAAGTTGAATTTAGTAGATGATCTTATAGTTCTACATCTATAATGTCCTCAGTTACTCATTTGCACCTTAGGAAGAGAGCCTTGAACTATATAAACTATACTTTTGATGTGCCTAATAGTTTTAGGTGTCTTAGTTATTTTATAACCATAGGTGATTAGTCCAAGATGCATTCTTTTCTTATTTAAGTTGCAGAAGTATCAGGAATTAGGGAAGTTTAATAGAAAAGAGAAATGGTTTTATGATACTAAGTGTTAACCATCTTTTGTTAGATATTCATTTTAATTTAATCATTGATGCCTTACCAAAAAAATTATTTTCACATATCCTTAAGTATGTGCAATTCTCAGAATTATCTATGAGTTCTTTAAAAGATTGTAAAATTACAGAACATATAATTTTTTTTAAAGATTATGAAATTAATTTTCCCTCTTTAGAATCACAGAAGTAGTAAGATAAAGGCATTTCTCGCTGTCAGTAGATAAGATAGTACTTGTTGACTGTCTTGTCAGTAGTTAAAAACAAATTATATGGGGAAGAGGGGCAAGATGGCTGACTGGAACCAGCTTTTGACAGAAGTGCCATCCAGAGGGAAAGATTATGACTGGAAAGTACTCAACAATGCTGAAGACTGGGAGCCAAGCGGAGAAAGAAGAGTGAAAACTATACATCACCTCTGCTGAGGTAAGCTGTGACAACAAGAAAGCAAATTTCAGGTACAAAACTCAGCCCAAAGGAAAAGTGTTTATCCCCTCCCCCAAGAGAGTTGGGGGTTTTTGTTTGTTTGTTTTTTGCTCACTGCAGGTTTTCTACAGGTGAGCAGTGAAATGAGGATCTCTTTTTTTTTTATTTTTGAAACAATAATTTTTATTACTAGGTTAATTTATTACAAAGATAGTAAGTCTGTTGAACTTGGCTACATTTAAACATACTGTACCAATTCAAGATCTTTATTAGGTAAGAGGGATGGAGGAGTGGGCTGGGGTGCTAGAAACCAACAGTGTCGGTGGAAATAGGAACTTCATCCCAAGCCCTATAACCAGTTGTGCTTCAAGTGAGTTTTAAAATTAACTGGTCCCTTCTTTGAAAAGGGTCTGGCTCAGCAGAAGAAATAGGAACTGGTAGAGCTGCACCCTGTCCCACCTCTAAAACTGCTCATGTCTAGGAAGACCCTAAGCTTCTGAATGCTGGGCCAGCACAGCTCCACTATAAACCATCTTCTGTGGTATT